>ML810013.1:255746-313149 GCA_009831015.1 Picea engelmannii | reverse complement strand
TAATATTAACACTCCCTCCTAGCTAGAGAGGTATTTACAGGTAATGGACTTGAGCACAAAACATACCATTTACCCGGTAGCATCAATATAATCATCTAGACTATTTCATGACTAGATCATGAGCATCACCATTACTATCAGCTACATCATCTTTCGTAACCATACTTCATTTGAGTAATATGATGCTGAATAAGTCACTCTCACCATAGAGTGATACAGGTGGAGTAAAATCTTTGAACTGTTTTCCGTCTAAAAATCTATGTTCATCATTCACCTGAATGATCATCATCTCCAATAAACTGATGAAGGTCTTCAAGGCAATTAGTGCAACAATAGAATGGTCTTGAGCACAACAGACCATACAACTAGTAGCACCACGAGCAGCTGTCATTATTATCTGACTGGATAATCTCCTATGAAAACTGGTACAATATCAATTTATAGAACACACCTGTGTCTATTCCCGTAGTACACAACTACAATCCAGTGGTTATCTACCACATCAAGTAATACACAAGTACTTGATCAGTAATAGTGAAACATATTCACCACAGTAGTTCTCATCTACTGTCATATAGTCTTCATAACAAAACATCTGAGAGCATCCTGCATAGAAACAATGTTAGGATAAAAACTGTATCATCTGGGCTAATCTTTCACTCACGTCTGTGAGATCTGAAAGAATATCTGCCACCACAGTAGTCTTCATCTGCATAGAAACAATGTTATGATAAAAACTGTATCATCTGGGCTAATATTTCACTCACGTCTGTGAGATCTGAAAGAATATCTGCCACCACAGTAGTCTTCATCTGCATAGAAACAATGTTATGATAAAAACTAAAACATCTGGGCCAATCTTTCACTCACGTCTGTGAGATCTGAAAGACTGTCTACCCTCAATATATAATATCAAAAAAAATCATCTAGGCCAATCTTTCACTCACATATGTGAGATCTGAAAGAATGTCTGCCCTCAACATAGAACATCAATAATAGGCTATCTGCCCCATTCTTCTCAACCAAGGAAGAAGGATTGTTTCTAATTTCTGAACCTGGACCATTTCCCACCCTGGGCCATTCTTCCAACACTAAACAAAGTGTAACCTGGAGAGAATGAGTCTTTCCTCGAGAAATGCTTGGACCATTCCTTACCCTGGGCCATTCCTCCGACACTAAACAAAGTGTAACCTGGAGGGAATGAGTCTGCCCTAAGGAATGATTGTCCTGGACTATTCCCCACCCTGGGCCATTCCTCTGACACCAAACAAGGTGTAGCCTGGAGAGAATGAGTCTGCCCTAGAGGAATAACTGTCCCTGATTGCTGAGCTTAGACTACTCCCCACCCTGGGCCATTCCTCCGACACCAAACAAGGTGTAGCCTGGAGCGAATGAGTCTGCCCTTGAGGAGTAACTGTCTGGACCATTCCCCACCCTGGGCCATTCCTCTGACACTAAACAAAGTGTATCCTGGAAAGAATGAGTCTGCCCTCGAGGAATGTTTGTCCTGCATCAACCTCCAAATGGACGATTCCTCGAAACTACTCACAACTGGGAATAGGCGGACCATTCTACTTGACCACTACTCAGAGTGACTGCCAAGAATAATGAATGTCCTAGACCACTCCCCATAAATGGAAAGTAGTTGTCTATGATACATCAACAATCAGTCTGCCTCCCATGTTAACTACAATGGGAAGCCACTGTCCGTCAGAAATCTCAATCCACTTTCCAAACAGGAAAGCATCTGTCCAATCTGGACTATTACAAAGATAAATTCTCCCTCCTAACTGGAGAGTTATTTCAATCACAAAAATAAATGTTTGCGTACCTTCTTCTGGCTTGGAGAGTCTTCCCTTCTGGTTAATAGAGTTATTTCCACGAGCTCTAGCTTGAGTATGCTTGTCCTTTCATCTTGGATAGAGGCTTTACCAAAATGTATGCTTATATGCTCATCTGTGGAGATATGTATTGGAGAAAACATTTCCTTCTTTCTAGACTTCATCATGGGTAGTGTAATGCTTGTACTATAGTCTGGAACACTGTGAAGGCTTCTTGTAGATGTGAACAATGGAGTATATCATAGTTGGAGAACTAGAATATATCCATGTGGTACTTCTTCTGTCATCATGGGATCTGATCTTATGAGTAGTCATCTTGATTTTATAGGAAATCTTCACCACACTTCTGTTATGCACTGGAGGTTCTCCGCCAAGTTGTCTTCTTCTTGTTTGCAAACAGGAGTATCTTTCTGGTATGCTTCAAAGTCTTGAGACTGCTCTGCATGCGCTCTTTACTCAATTTCTTCTGGAGAACATTCTTTACATTCATCTGATGTAGAATTCTGGCTCATGGATGTTTGCGAATGATATAATGACTTATATAGAGATAATTCTGGTGTACTGGAACAATCAATCATCATAGTCTTCTCCCTCCATCTGAGATAACTTCCGGTTCTGGATCTCGCAATACTTTCATTTATAAGTCTTCCATACACTATCCTTCATCATGATTCTTCTGCTTGATTTCCTTTTGGTGAGTTCATATCAGGATGGTAATGACTGGTTGTTCTGGAATCTTCATGTTCTTCTTTAGCTTTTGGGTTCATGGAGTTTCTTCTGGATTCCATGCTCTAGAGATTCCACTTCTTCCATTCATCATCGGCTCACAGATCTGGATGGTCAACCAAGAATACTTTAAGGATTCTATTCGAAAGGTTTTCTTCTACGGTTGAGCTGTACTGTCTTTCTATGGATGCTACCATGGATATATATTTTCATCATCTTCAATCGATCACAGGATTATCTCCCTCCTAATCCTTGCTTCATGTAAGAGTGTATATAATCTGCTCCCTTCGTCTGGCTTCTGTCTCCATCCTTGTTGTCTTATACAATATATAATAGAGTCCACGCTTCCATCTGCAACCTTATTGTCTTCTACAATATATAATAGAGTCCACGCTTCCATCTGCAATCTTATTGTCTTCTGCAATATATAGTTGGCTTTCTTTGTCTTAACAGAGTCCATTCTTCTGTCTTAGTTGTCGTCATAAGTCTTTCCCAATTTCTCTTGATGTCTGGCTTCTAAGTTTCTTCGGGATTGGTTCGTCTTGTAGTAGCTTCCACATGATTTGTATTTCATCCTTTCATATGTATTATCTAATGATATTCATTCTTATCTTGTTGTTCTTCCATAGGTATAGTTCTTCTTGGAACACATTATCTACCAAGAGATAGATATACAAGATATGTACAAAGACGATGCAAGCAAGATATGTACATAAATAAGAAGAGTGTTGTTACCTTTTAGTAGAAGAAATCTCTTCCATCCTGCTTAGTCTTCTTTGTCGGTTCATTTTCTTCGGCAATTGATGCTTCATGTTTCTTCTTCCTTTTATTTAGCTCGGGACACTGATTTCTGTAGTGACCATACTTCTGACAGTTGAAGCATTGTATTTCTGAAATGTCTTTCTCTTGATTTGGCTACCTCCTTGAACCAAACTTCCTTTTATTCTTGAAGTTCTTGAATCTTGTTGTGAAGGATTGATCATCGTACTTCTTTTGAGGTTTCTCTTTTGCATTGATCCTTGATTCTTCTTGAGCACAGCAGGTCCAAAGTTATTCAAATGTCGGGTACTCCTTCCTTGTGTTCATGCTTGCGGCAAATGCATCCCATGTCTTGGGAAGACCATTGAGTACTATGTTCACCAATTCATTTTCTGAAGTGATCTCTTCAATAGCATGTAGTTGATCTCTTAGCTGGGAGATCCTTACAAAGTAGGATGTTATGTTATCGTCATCATTCATCTTCATGTTACGAAGTTCATTCTTCAGACTCATAACTTGTCCAATGTTTCTGATTGAGAAGAGATTAGTTAGGGCATCATACATCTTCTTCGACGAGTCAAGATGGGAGACGTAGGGTATCAAGTGGTATTTTATGGAATCCACTATGATACTTATGGAATTGATGTCAACGTCTTTGAACTTCTCCATAGCTGCAACATTCTGTGGTTCCTTCTCTTCTCCTTCTGTAAACTCTGGCTTCACGATCTTTCCTTTCACAATGTCCAACACTTTATTCTTAGTAAGGATGAGGTCAATCCTTGTCTTCCATGATCTGAAGTTGGAGGCTCCTTCTAGCTTGTTCTCAGACTTCATAGAGTTTTTCATGGCTTACTTGATTTGGTCAAACCCTAGATTTGACCAGAAATCCAAACTTCACGTCTTGGCCTTCTGAGTGTACCAGGAGATGCGCTGGGCTATGGCGCACTGATCTATCTGGAGATTAGGTCAATCTCATCACTTAAGGTGCCTCAACAAGAGGTTTAGGGTTTATGCAACTGCTACTACTAGTAACCCTAGCTGTAGTGCTTTTGGAAGCTGCTCCTGCTAGTAACCCTAGCGACAGTTCCTCAACGAGCTCAATATCTAGCGGCTATGTTTCCTTCCAGCGTTTTAGGCTGACTGAAGGGGTGTGGGCCCATAACCTGTTAGAATATATAATATGGTGTGATTGTTTTACCACGACGATACCCTCGTCTCCCAACCACAGGCCGAAGCCTCCCTCCGAGCACCTTAACCTTGACCTGAGAATTCCTCCGGAAGAAAACCCTAGGCTAGATAGCCAAACAAAGAGCAGCGCATCTCTCCCCAAGGATAGAACATCAAAAAAATCTGATCAGATAGTCCAAACCCTAGCCAAGAGATATCCAAGCCAAATATTGAAACTTGTTACTGTTGCAGCTGCACCTGCAACCCTCCTTCAAACCTGCGCACCAGTTACCCCTGCAGTGCGCACCAACTGGGAAAACTGCAGTCCTGAGATGTGTCAAATGAGAAACTGACGCCTTGTATTTATAGTAATCCTGCCAGTTTACTGGGGCCGACTTCTCCTTATGGGTAGGTGTTTGTTCAGTATATTATTATTAATTATGGTCGACTTCTTCTCTTGGAGGCTAATATCCTAATATAAATTATATTCTTGAGTCGACAAGGCTTCTAGGGTTATTAGCCAATTCATTAGGGTTTCTCTTGCTTCCCGGAGTCTTCTATTCTCGTCAGGTTCACATGTAGAGGTAAATACCTCCCGCAGCTACCATAATATTAACAAAATGGAGGTCGTATGCAAAATTTACCACCCTGAGAAGTTGAGGTACCAACTTACCCATAGGGGCCCAAATGAATTTTGGTGTTTCACCTTCTAGGGTTAGGTTTTTGGATGTCTAGGGCTTTGGAATTCATGAGTAATATGAAAAATGCCTATGGAGACTCATTGTACTCATTCTTCTCAAATAGATGCACATAGCAGGCACATCTCTTCTTAGAGATAGCTACCACCATTCAAGCAACTGGTTCAGTTCTGTAGTTTTACAGTTTCAATGCATTTCATTTATTTAATAGAAGATATTGTTCACTGGATATCAATGTTATTCTTCATATCTCTGTGTTTATTATATTCAGTCTGTAATCAGTTCATTCCACTCCAAAATACGGATCAGTGATATCAGAGCAGTCCACTCTTCATTTATTTTTCTTCATGCATGTCCTCAACAAGATCTGGGTACAAGAAGTTGGGACTAGAACCAATCTAGTTGTTGCAAGATCGGTCGTTTTGAGCTCGAAAAAAATTCATGGGGGATGAAAATAAATATGATGGAGCAGGAGATCCTATTGAAATTTTTCTCAAGGACGCCCTCACGGAACAAAGGAATGAAATGACGGAAAACTTAGTGCAGATCCTTCGAGGACTGCCCATAGGAGAAGCATATTCATCAAGTGGCCATGCAACCCCCTTCAAGGTATAGGTAAAATTTGATATTCCATTATTTGAAGGACTGATAGATGTGGATGATGTAGATAAATGGTTGAATCTACTTGAAGGGTATTTTTCAGTCCACAATTTTTTCGATAGGGAAAAGATTTCTTTTGCACTCCTCAAGGTCGTCCCCCATGTTAAAGATTGGTGGGATACTTACTCTGAGAAAAGGGCCATAGAGGAATATGCAATATTTGTGGTGGACCCTACATGGGATTCCTTCTGGGATGCCATTAAAGAACAATACTATCCTGTTGGAAGCTACGAGGACCAATATACTAGATGGACCACCCTGCATCAAGAAAGGGACCAGATAGTACCATATTTCACCAATAGTTTCCATACCATGCACACCAAATTGGGTATCAAAGACTTTGAGCATCATCTAGTGCTCAAATACCATGGTTGTTTTCATAAATACATTAAAATAGAAATGGATTTTTTGGATATCACCTCATTGAGCATGACTTATAGGTATGATTTCAAGACTGAGCAGAAATCTAAGAAAAAGAGGTGAGAATTTGTATATGCAAACTCCTCACAATCGAAGAAGAGAAAAGACAACCCCAACCCACATAGCAAGGGACCGAGCCAAGATTTCGACTCTTAGGACAACCAGTCCAATCCACAACATAGGAAGGGAAATGAGAATATGAAGAAGGACACGAGAAAATGGTGTGAGTACCGTAAAATACCTTGGCAAAACACTAAAGAATGTCACTCCAAGAAGTCACTCATGGTCGAGTTGAAGGATTCCGAATTGGAGGCCGATTCTAATTCTAAATCAAATCCTGAAGGAGGGAAGCATATTATCGATGTTGAACCTAGTGCCACTGTTGCTACCAAAAAAATCTGACCAAGTGAACCAGAAGAACCATAGGAAGGGGAACACCTCTTTCACTCACAGATGTGGGTAAAGGGGGCTCCGCTTCATTTCATTGTAGATAGCGATAGTTAGAAGAACCTGATTTCAGCAGAGGTTGTCAAGCTCCTGGACCTGCCAACGACACTGTACACGCAACCCTACACCATCAACTGGCATCTCCAAGGAAGAGATCTTTGTGTCAACCAAGAATGTTGTCTAACCTATGGCATCAATCCTTTCAAAGATGAGGTATTGTGTGATATTTCTCCCCTTGAATTTTGTGACGTTCTTTTAGGACAACCATATTTATGGAAGCGTCCTATTGTGTATGAGTCTAGACCCTGCAGTGTTATTATTACTTTGGGTAAACAATTGTACAGGATATGAGAGGTAGCACCGCCTACTGCTATTTCTTTAATATCTACTAAGCAATGCAGTAAGGTCATTTCACAGACCGATAAGTTCGTATTTTTTGTGATCCATGCTCATAGTAATAAGAAGGTCACCACCACATCCATAGCCTCTACACAAAGCCTCTCTTTCCAATAGAATAAAGTGGATGGGATCTTGGAAGAATACAGAGACATATTCTCCTCACCCACCGGGGTACCGATGCACTACCAAGTCAAGCATCCAATTGATATGACCCTCGGTGCACCTCTACATAATGGAATAGTCTATCATAGATCGTTGATGGAAAATGACGAAATATCCAAGAGCTTCTTCAAAATGGGCACATCACACCCAACTCCTCCCCTTGCGAAAGCCCAATTTTACTAGTGCAAAAAAAGGACAACACTTGGTGACTCTTCATTAATTACAGAGCCTTAAAAAAAATCACAGTCAGGAACCTGTACCCAATTCCCAGGGTTGATGACCTTCTTTACCAACTCAAGGGGGAAAAGTTATTCAAAAATATTGACCTAAATTCTGGCTACCACTAGGTTCCTATTGAACCAACTGATGTATGGAATACAACCTTCAAATCTAAAGAAGGTCTCTTTGAATGGTTGGTCATGCCCTTCGACCTAATAAATGCACTAACCACTTTCATGAGGTTGATGGATGATGTATTGTGACCCTTCACCAACTCCTTTGTGGTGGTATATTTGGATGACATTCTCATCTTCAAGGGAATTTGGGAGGAGCACATGCAGCATATTGAAGATGTTTGGAGCACTCTGTGGTAGCACAATCTATATGCCAACTTGGAATTTTTTTTTTTGGCATGAACAAGGTCCAATACTTGGGCTACATTGTTGATGAGCATGGGGTACATTTTGATCCAACTAAGATCCAATTCATTCGTCACTGTCCAAACCCGACCACACTAACTAAGCTTCAGAGCTTCTTGGGACTGGAAAAATTCTAACGACGTTTCGTGTTAGGATTCTCCCATATTAAATGGGCCCTCAGCCAGGTGACCAAGGGCGGTGGAAGGAAAAATTTCATGTGGGGGAAGGAACAACAACGAGAATTCGATGATCTGAAGCATCGCTTGTTCTCAGCTCCAGTACTCTCCTTGCCCGATCTACAACAACCATTTGATATTGAGACTAAAGCATTTGACTATGTTGTAGGCACAATTCTCACTCACATGACCATCTAGTGGCATACCATAGTGAGACACTCTCAGATACTATCCGAAAATACCCCACCTATGACAAGGAAATGTATTCCATTGTACAAGACTGTCGTCAATGGAAAAATTACATTCTAGGAAAGGAGACGATTATCCACACTGATCACAAGCCTTTGTAGTTCATACAGACACAAGGGAAATTGCAGAATGACCGCCATCAAAAGTGGTCCACCTACCTACAATAGTTCCATATCAACATCAAGTATAATACATGGATCTCAAATTGTGTCACTGACTTCCTTAGTCGACCTCCTGTGGTTGCACTCACCACTCTACTCCATTCCTGTGGACATGAGGCATCTGAGTGGTCCAATATTTATCAACAAGATCCAGACTTCCTCACCACCTATCATCTCTTGGGTACATGCATGATTGTCTTTGAATTTCACATTCAGGATGAACTATTATTCCATCTGATCCATCTCTATGTTCCTACAAGTGAGCATGCAAATATAATGTAGGAATCCCACTATAGTCGGATGGCAGGACATTTTGGTGTGGAGAAAACTGTGGTTTCTCTTTAGAAAAAAATTTATTGGCCAAAACATTGACAGGATGTCAGCAAGTATATTAGATCTTGCACTTCCTATGCCATTTCCAAGCCAACCATCAAGAATCAAGGCTTATACACCCCTCAGAGATCATAGAATGACTGACACCAACATAGCTCAAACTTGAGTGCATGGAACAAGCATCCACTGATCATATAATGGACACATAGGTTAATGGCACTCGCCAACAGAGGATCTAGCTTTATCGGGTTGTTAAGGCAGGGAAACTACTACACCAAGGAAAGCGGTTCACTTGAGGCCAAATCCAACATAAGTTTCCTCACCTGATGGGGGAACTCAACACAATGGATACCATTTCTTCCTAAGGGCGAAGGATTGATCCAGGTGGATATTGGTGGCCACCCATCTATTCCAACTCGCTCCTCTTGTCCATTTTTTGTTCAAAAAATTCTTTTGTACTTCTTTGTAATCGTGGGTTCTAAACTTTTGGGGATATATGAATCCATAAACATCCTCTAGGTGGATATTGATGGCCGCTCGCCTAATCCAACTGGATTATTTTGTTTATTTTCATGTCAACACAACTTGTTGTACTTCTAGGGCCATTTGGGGCCCTAAACATTGGTTTTTTGGATCGCTAGAGTCAAAATGTAGACGGAGTCAAAGTTTTATAGTGAAATGTGTAGTTATCTTAAATACCTTTCCAACGAGATATCACATGCCTAAAACATAGGTCATATGAAAAAGTTATGACCCCGGTAAGTTGAGGCACAAACTTACCCATAGGGGCCCACATGACTTTTGGCGTTTCACCTTCTAGGGTTAGGTTTTTGGATGTCTAGGGTTTTGGAATTCATGAGTAATATCAAAAGGCCTTTGGAGCCTCATTGTAATCATTCTTCTCAGACAAATGCATGTAACAACCACATCTCTTCTCAGATATAGATTCCACCATTCGAGAAAGTGTTTCAATTTTGCAGTTTTACAATTTCAACCTATTTCATTTATTTAATAGAATACATTGTTCACTGGATATCTGTGTTATTATTCATATATTTGTGTTTATTGTATTTAGTCTGTAATCAATTCATTCTGCTCCTAAATCTGGATCATGTTGTGACCAATAGGAGAAAAGAGACAAATGAGGAGGAGAAGGTAGCTCCATGAGCGGTGAGGAAACTAGCCCCATCGGTAGCACAAGTTCAAAGGGAGAAGGTAGCTCCACTAGTGGGGAATCAGGTAGCTCCACGAGTAGTACATGCTCATAGGGAGCCAAAGTTCATAGGGAGTCATCCCTCAAGATCCATTATAGAGGAGAAGCCTCCCAGGACTATGTATAGGACATTGGACAGGGAGAAAGTATCTCTAGAGGTTGTGTAGAATCAAAGGGAGTCTAACTTTAGATGGATTCAATGGATTTAGAGGGAGTCTGACTTTAGAGGGAGTTAGGAGGATGATAGGGGAGTCAGTCATTTAGTGGGAGCCAACCTTCAAGTCCATATGGGAGAGAGGCATCTTCCAATATTCTTAGGAGGTTTTCATGGGTTGATATGGTCAGGGACGATGCTTAGGAGAAGTGTCACACACCCGACCCCTAAGTACCTTTTTAAGGGATGGGGTATGAATTTTTATCTTTTCTTAATCATATCAAATCTTCTCTATCACAACTCCATCATCTTCTGCCCATCAAGAAATTTCCAACGATGGTAAGTTCACTTAGAACTGAGCTCTGGGATGAGGGTTATGACCTTTCGAAGTTATTGGGTTTACATAGGAAACATCTATCTTACTACCATGTGGCATCCTTGTGACCTCACATTGTCCACATCAACTGATGTGGCGATACCCTGGTATTTATGTGGAAATAGCCTAGCCTGCCACAGTGGAACTTCAATCCATGCGCACCTACATCCATCATAACTCAGGCCTTCTCCCAACACACTCTTCTCTTACCTACGATGAACATGGTATCGAGGAATATTCCCTTTCTCTCAATGAACAGTCTCGATGCATGCAAGATCTCCCAAACTACAGTTACGATCCATTCGACACTTAAGGTTCACGAATCCTACTGGACCCCACTCAGCTCGTCAACCCATTGAATATTAACATGCGCCATCACACTGATGTTATTAGTCAGCATCAATTCATCATGTCACTGTAGGGCAGTTAGGCTTGCTCGACTAGAGGATGAAATTTGTCCCTCTCCTATAGTCCAATTAAAATAATTAATTAATATTACATATAATACCATTCTTTGGTAATTAATTACTTAAACCTCATTCAAGGTAATTATTCTCCACAAACTAATTATCCAGTAATTAATTTTTTCTTATCCTAATACCCATGGCCTAGTAATTACTGAGGTTTTACTTTCTCTTCATGTCCCCCTTAGAAGCAGTTTAGCACTAACTCAATAAATTACTCATATGATAATTATGAGTAATTATATTATAACACAAAGAGGTTAATTTCTTCATAATATACTTAAGATGATTAACCTTAATTAAGGTATATAATTCAATTCCTCCCCGACACACAATTCCATATCGAATTTTCACGTAATTTCACACACACACACATATGCATATTTATTTATTTACTGGGGAAAGGGATTAACTATATTCAATTTGATATTTATTATTACAAATTTGTTCTTTTATTAATAATATTATAATATAATTCTATTTAATTATATTATAATATGATTAAATATATCAAATGAGAACTCATGATTATTAATATCCATCAATACCTAAGCCTCCATACTTTGACGAAATTCCTCATCATGCTTTTATTAACATACCTAAATATCTCAAATGTTGGAGTTTCAGAGAGGGTCCCACTCATATTGTAAGGTGATGGAAATATAATTAGTTATATTAATTTATAGTATAATTAATCACTGTAAATGTTTATATCGACATTTGTGCAACCATTGGAACGAGAAAGGGTAGTTTTAGGCCTTCGACCCTTCTTTTCTTATTCATTCTATTACCCCAAACATCACGGAGTCCCGAAATCTTGAAGGGTCCACACTCACACATTATTTTGCATTAAATATTAAGTTAAAAAGGGAAAAGGGTTGGTACTTTATCACATACAAATACTATGATAAACTCATTTAATATATATTACATTACACCTTTTTGGAAAAATGTACCCAGGTTTACAACATCCCCTAATATTATATTTAATATTTGAAATGAGAGGGAAAGACACACACACAAAGATAGATAGATAGAGAGAGAGAGAGAGAGAGAGAGAGAGAGAGAGAGAGAGAGAGAGCTCCTCGCAAGCTCCTCTGGCTCCACAACACATCCTTTATACTCAAGTCTCCCGGAGCCCTAGAGTTCTGAAGCCCCAAAGTGGCCCCACTTGTACACATTACCACACTATTTAATACTTAAAAGAGTTAGCTTCATTCACGTGTAACCAATTTATTAAATATTAATATAATATAATATATTATATTATACCTCTCGAAAATCTCACCCAGGTTTAAATAATCTTTAGTATTACATTTAATATTGAATATTGGAATGAAGGAAGGATATTCAGGTTCACACCTTCGACTCTTCCATGCAACTCTTTATTCTCAATTAACCTAGAGTTTTGGAGTTTTAGAGTCCCGAAGGGGACCCACTTGTATTAAAACATGATATAAATACAATGAGTTATTTTGAATTATAATATAATAAATTGCAATAAAGGGTTATTATACTCAATTATGTTAATTTGGTCACAATTAAATCTAATATCACATAATTAATTATATTTCTTATCTAAGCCACATTGTACAGGGAAATGTAGGGTTCGAGCCTTCGGCGACTTTGGCTCGACTCGTGGATTCCATCACTCCAAACACCCTGGAGCCTTGAAGTCCTGAAGTCTCGAAGACCACGAGATGGCTAAAGTATTTGGTCATGGGTTGTGTTTTGACATTAGAATAATAATAAATTATATTCCCTTTAGTCTCAGGTCTATTACACTCCGACAACTTGAACCTCCATTTTCATAATAATAATATTAATAATAATGATAATAATAATATGTATATAGACATATATATACATATATTTCCATATCCCTGCACGGTTTTATCACCTGGAGAATTTAAATGAAATTATTTTCTCTTACATGAAAAATAATAAAAGGAAAAATAAAATTTTCCAGTCTTTATAAAGGGATTTAATAAAAGTTTATAAAGCAAGTAAATTTCTCCATTCTGAAAATTAAAAATATAATTATAATCTCTCCCTTATCGTGGGTAAATGAGTAATTTTTGTTTCCTTATTCTTGTTCTTTAATAATCCTACTAAATTTAAGGAAATATGGTCCTAAAACAAGGATTTACATTCATAGTGAGATTTTTGCATTTCTACCCAAAGTTACAACCCACCACAATTATGGGGATCCTTCCCAAATTGTAGGAATTTAACACAAGTTTAGCATAAAAACAAATTAATGCCTAAATAGATTTTTGAGAGATTTTGTATTTTAATTCAATTGGGAAATTTCATGTTTATTTCCTAATTATTTTTCCTTACTACCCATTTATAATTACTTATACATTTTTCAATATTTGGGTTGTTTCCCTAAAGTGAAAACCTAGATCTGATATGCTCTAAGTTTTTGGTAGCAAGTCTTGAGAGAAAACTAAAATAGAGTAGTAGTATGAGAAAATCACTTTCTCTCTCATTTGATGCTTAATAAAATTTATTGTTCCTTCATTATTGCATATGAATGAATTAAATTGTGAAACTCAGTCAACCTCAACATTCACTCCCATAATTTAGCACATGAAGTAACATGGTGAATTTTTTCACCCACATGCAAATTTAGTTGTAACATTTCCACATTCACAATTAAATTCTCAAGGAAATTTTAACAGAAAAATGAACTTATATTGCTCTAAAAGCATAGTCTATAATTATCTCTGAGATTGACAATGTAGAAATTTTGACAAAATATACTTATCTAGAATCTAGAAAGTGTTGCAATTGTTCAAATGGGTGCCCTTTTCCACCCAACTGTAAGCACAACAAATCCTGGAAGAATTTACCACTGGCCACCCCCTAGCTAGATCATGATGCTCTAAGAGAGATTCTTCCTTCTGTTCAACAACAACCAGGTATGAAGATCACTCTTCTCTTCCCATAGGAACTTCGCAGATTGGTTTTGTCTCCACCAAGCAAGGGGGTGTGCAATGAGTGCTACCTCAGTTACTCATCTTCTTTGCAACCCTGTTTATTAGCTTGGATTGAATACACTTCCCCAAAATAACTATACCTAGAACAAATTCGTTTTTCATTTCTCTTGAAAACCATAGAGCTGCACATGTTCTCCCTCCTTAGAAATGGTCACCAGACCCATTCCTCTTCCATCCTCTCCTCTACCCACGAATTTTCTACCTTTTATTTCCTTCCTCAACAAGATTTAATGGTTCCAAATCCCAATTTCATGGGTCAGGTCAGGAATTTTCCATATGGGTACTCTGCCTATTTCCTCACTGATTCTTGAGGAAGACTTCCCAACTACCAGATTTACTAGTAATTAAATTCTATGGGTTAGAGGAATGTTCTGGGTTTGAACAATTTAATTCTAGCAGAGTACTGGTCTGGTAGGGGTCATCTCAACCATTATTGTTTCCCCTCACCATCTCTCTCATGCATCATGATCTAACTTGGCAAACCCCTTCAACAATTATGCAACACTTTCCATTTTATTTAGTAACAGAAATATATCCATTACATTTTATAACAAAATGTCTCATCAATTCCAACATCCACACATATTCAGTCTTCCCATAGTCTTTTAGCAGGTTATAGTTATATTTACAAGCTAGGGGAAACCAAGGTATTACAATCCCCTCCCCTTTAAAGGAACATTGTCCTTGATGTTCTACCTGTCAATGTGCTTCGTATGTAGAATAGTAAACAAAAATGGGTATGCATGTTTCATGACATCCTCCATTTCCCATGTAGCTTCATTTGGAACAAAGTGTTTCCACTACACCTTGAGTTGTCCAATGGTTGTGTTCCTGAGTGGAATTTCTTTCCTTTCTATTATGCATTGTGGATCTTCCAAGAATTATCCCTCTAGTTCCACCTAAATCACATACCAATCAATTATATGATTAGAATCATATACATATTTCTTTAGCAATGAAACATGGAAAACATTATGTGCCTTCACTATGGGAGGAAGTGCTAGTCTATATGCTACAGGTCCCACTCTGTCCAAAATTTCAAAGGGTCCACAATATCGAGGTGCTAGCTTGGCACAAGCTCCCATTCTCAAAGAACTTTTTCTGGGCCTAACTCGGAGATACACATGATCCCCTGCTTTGAACTCTATAGGAGTCATTTTTCTCTCTGCATAGCTTTTTTGTCTATCCTTAGCTATTTTCAAATTTTGTTTTATTTGAACTACTTGTTGTTCCATTTCTTTTAGCATATCTGGATCAAGTGTAATTATTTCCACGGGGCTATTCCAACTGATTGGAATATTGCATTTTCTACCATAGAGAGCATCAAAGTGGCGCATCTTTAATGACTCTTGATAGACATTGTTATAAGAAAACTCTACTAGTGGTAGGTAGTCTTCCCACTTCTTGGGTTGATGCATCACATGCATCCTTAACATTTCCTCTAACACTTGGTTTATCCTTTTTGTTTTCCCATCACTTTGAGGGTGATAGATTGTACTAAATAGAAATTTAGTTTCAAGACCATCAAACAAAGATTTCAAAACATTTGAAGTAAATTTTGTATCTTTGTCTGATATGATTTCCTTATCCATGCCATGCATTATAAATATTTCTTTCATGAAAATATTGGAAATATCTATTGCCTTGCAAGTTGACTTGACGGGGACAAAGTGAGAAACCTTTCTCATTTTGTCCAAAACTACCATAATGACATCTTTCTGCTTGGTTGATTTGGGAAATCCTATGATGAAATCCATATATATGGTTTCCCATTTCCACTCGAGAATTGGTAGGGGTTGCAACAACCCTGCTAGATGCTAGTTCTCTTCCTTAACCTAGTGACATTCTAGACATTTAGCTAAGTAATCGACTATGTCCTTTTTCAGTTTGGGCCAATAGAAAAATGTCTTAGTGGTTGTGATAATTTTTTGATAACCCGGATGACCAGTATATGGTATTTTATGTAGTTCATCCATTATGAACCTCTTCAAGTCGTCACAATTTGGAATATGCAACCTACCTTTGTAAGTTAGTAGGCCATCATTCAACAATTGATATCCCTCATACTTCAGCCCTATGGGCTCTTTCTCTAAGTATGATTTCACAGTCTTGAAAAATGCATATGTTTCTTGTGCACTTTTAACTCTTTCCTTGATGTCTGGTTCACCGATGCTTACAGCTGCCAAGTGAATCACTTTCATACTTCTACCAAGGGAATCATCCACCCTATTTTCCTTTCCTTTAATATGTTTGATTTCAAAATCAAACTCACTAAGGAGAGCCATCCACCTAGTTTGTTTAGCATTGAGTTTTTCTTGATCAAACAAATATCTCAACCCAATATGGTCTATCATAAATACAAATATTCTACCTAGGAGGTATTTCCTCCACATTTTTAAAGCATGTACTATGGAAGACAATTTCAAATCATGGGTCACATAATTGATTTCATGCTCATTCAATTTTTTGGATTCATAGCAAATCACATGTCATTATTGCATAAAGACTCCTCTGAACCCTTCCTTGCAGGCATCTATACACATAAGGAAGTCCTTGTTTGGGTCTGGAATCTTCAACACGGGTGCATTGGTTAGAAGGTATTTCAATTGTTGGAATATTTCTTCACATTTTGATGTCGAAATTAATTTAACTCCATTTTTCTGAACGGAGGTGATTAGGAAACCAATCTTGGAAAATCCCTTTATGAACCTTCTATAGTATCCTTCTAGGCCCATAAAAGATATGATATCATATACATATTTTGGGGTAGTCCAATCCATAATGGATTTGATATTTTCAGGATCAACTACCACTCCTTCTTCAGAGATAACATGGCCTAAGTAATGGACTTGTTTTTGGAAAAAGTCACACTTACTAAACTTTGCATAGAGTTGATGTTATCTTAGCACTTGAAGCACTAACTTAATATGTTATTCATGATCTTCCCTACTCTTAGAATACATTAGAATATCATCAATGAAAACCAACACAAATATTTCCAAGAACTTAGTGAGTACATTATTCATTAAGCACATAAAAGTTGTTGGTGCATTGGTAAGCCCAAATGACACCACCACAAATTCATAGTGCCCATATCTTGTCCTAAATGTTGTTTTTTGGATGCATTCATCCTTAATTCAGACTTGATGGTATACAAACCTCAAGTAAATCTTGGATAAAATTGTAGCACCCCTTAATTGGTCAAACAAGTCATCAACCCTTGGCAAGGGATACTTATTCTTAATGATGATATTATTGAGTTTTCTATATTCTATGCACAACCCGAGTTTGCCACCCTTACTTTTCATAAAAAAAGTTGGTGCTCCCCAAGGAGACACACTAGGCTAAATGTGACCTTTTTCCAACATCTCCTTTAGCTGTAGTTTGAGTTCAACTAGCTTTGGCGTACTCATTCTATAGGGTACTCTAGACATTGGCACCACTTGTGGTACAAGTTCTATTGAAAATTCAATATCTATTCTTGGAGGTAGACTTGGTACCTCTTCTGGAAACACATATTTCTACTCTCTTAATGTAGGATGGTCCTATAGGCTTGGTTTATTGTCCTCAAAATAGTTCAACACTTGCATTTCATACAAAGGAAATCCTTTTCTACAATACTTCTTCACTTGAAACAATGATATTTGTCTTGCTGAGACAAGATTTCCAATTCCTTGTAGGGTTTTTTTCCTCCCTTCTTCATATTCACACCCTAAAGTTTTATTATAATAGTCCAACTTGGCTTTATGGGAAGCCAACCAAACCATGCCAATCAATAGGTCATAATATCCTAAAGGGAGCATGTTTAGGGTTACTTGGGTGGAAAATCCATTCAAAACGAATTGGCATGCTAATATGACCTTTGCCACTTTTCTTTTTGTTCCATTGGATAGTTGTACCAGCCATGATTTAACATGTTTTACTTGCTGCAATTTACATTTCTCAACAGTTTGAGGGAAAATATAACTTAGGTTAGAAACAGGGTCAATTAAAATGGAAACTAGATGGTTGGAAATCATACCTTCCATCTCCACCACTGAAGCTTGGTGGTTAGTTTGTCTATTATCCAAGGATGCATAAATTTGTGGCATGATATTAGCCACAACATTGACCGTGGTAGCTTCCTGGATGTTGTAGACTCTCTGATTTTCCTTTTTTCTATGTGGGAAGTCCCTCAATAGTTGTTCTTCTCCACAACCCCAACATTTCAAGGGTTCTCTCTTTGTAATATCATTCTTACTTGGGGCTGATCCAAAGGGTTTATTACCACTTTGGGATGGGAATTTTGTTGATACACACTTTTAGTAGGAAGGATCATTTCAGAACTTTTCCCATGATTCTTAAATATTGAGGATTTAAACTCCTTCTTCTTGAATCCCAATTTACTTTTCTTCTTCCAATCCTTATGAGGTTCTGCCTTATTCTTGATTTTCTCATAACAATACCTTGATTTTCGAATATTGTCTTCTAAAGTGTTAGGTTCATCAAAATCAATTTTGTCCCGGAAGGACTGAGGCAGTCCACTAATAAACCATTGTATCTTTACCTTTTCATCCCTTATGTAGGGCAGATACCTCATCAACTCAAGAAATTTGTTGATATATTCATCTATTGTGGGTTGTCCTAGCTTGAGTTTATAGAACTCCTTGGTCTTCCCATCAAAGTATTTTTCATATAGATACTTCTTATTAAAGTATTTCTCAAATTTTTTCCATGAAAAGTCCTTCTCATGGATTCGTTTCATATTCCTAAGGTCCTCCCACCAAATGGAGGCCTTTCCATTCAAGTTGAAAATGGTTATTCAAGCCTTTAAGTTTTCAGAGTAGTCATGGAATCTAAAGTACTTCTTCAAGCCAAGCACCCAAACTTCTACTTCTTCCCCCTTTTTAATTTCTCCATCGAAATTGGGTGGTTTGGATTTCTTAAACTCATCAGGTTCATGGATCTTGGAATGTTTCCTCTTATTTCTTCTCCTATGGGAATGTGAACTAGTCTCACTACTATACATTTCCTTGGAGTTGTCATTTTCATCACTAGAGGATTATTTCGTTGAATGTATCTTGGCTCCATGTTGGGACTTCTTTGAGGTGCTCCTCCTTATGTGGCTACTTTCAGGACCATGATTTTGTATCTCAAGTGGAATTTGGGTTTTCTTAGTATGATGTTTATCCACATTACTGGTTGTTGGCCCATGTTGCAGTTCCCTTTGTATATATGATAGGCTTTGGAATATGACTACATTAATTTCAGTTTGTTTTTCCTATTCTTTTATAAGCCTTTCATTGTTATCCTTACAACTCTGTAATTCTTCCATGAGGCTTCTTATAGTTTCATCCAAATCTGGAGGGTTTTCCACCGCCCTCCTCTAATCAGATTCTTCTTCTTTATTGTGGGATATTTTCCCCAACTCATGGTGTGTCACCATTATTTACGTTGTAGTTTTCCTTGTTTTCCATTGATTGTTTGAGTGCTGATAAAATATTTTATGTTCGTTAATTATCTACTGGTTTATGAACAACACATGAAATTTGTAAGGTGAATTCAACTTCATTATTTAGAACACTAGCAACACACAGTTCATTTTTTTAGAGAATATAACAACAACAAATTTTTTTTTCCTCTCTTCAATAGTGGTTTAAATAAGCTTCTTATGAATGGGGTAAGATAGGGTGTTACCCCTTATAATTTATCTAATAATATTTTATTCAAATCGTTCATGAACCCAAGCAGACCAAGTGTTGTTTCCCGCTCCGATACCACTCTGTCACACACCTGACCCCTAAGTACATTTTAAAGGGATGGAGTATAATTCTTTCTCTTTTCTCAATCATCTCAAATCTTCTCTATCACATCTCCATCGTCTTCTTCTCATCAAGATCTTTCCAACAACAATACGTTCACTCGGAACTGAGCTTTGTGATGAGTTTTATGACCTTTCAAAGTTCTTAGTTTACATAGGCAACATCTCTCTTAATTCCACGTGGCATCCTCGTGACCTCACATTATCCATGTCAACTGATGTGGAGACACCCTAGTCTTGATGTGGCACTATCCTAGCCTCCCACAGTAAAACTTCGATCCACACAAGTTTGCATTCATCATAACTCAGGCCTTCTCCCAGAACATTCTTAGCTTACCTCCGATAAATATGGTATTAAGGAATATTCCCTTTCTCTTGATGGACAATCTTGATGCATGCCAGATCTCTCGAAATATGGTTAGGATCCATTCAACATCTAAGGTTCACTAATCCTACTGGACTCCACTCAACCCGCCAACCCATTGAAGATTAACATGCAACATCACACTGATGTTCTTAGTCAACATCAATTCACCACGTCACCATAGGGAGATTAGGCTTGCTCGACTAGAGGATGACATTTGTCCCTCTCCTATAGTCCAATTAAAATACTTAATTAATATTTCGTAGAATACCATTTTTGGTAATTAATTACTTAAACCTCATTAAGGATAATTATTCTCCACAAACTAATTATCCAATAATAATTTTTTGCTTAGCCTAATACTCATGGCCTAGTAATTACTGAGGTTTTACTTTCTCTTTCCCCCCCTTAGAAGTAGTTTAGCACTAACTCAATAAATTACTCATATGATAATTATGAATAATTATATTATAACACAATCAGGTTAATTTCTCCATAGTATACTTAAGTTGATTAACCTTAATTAAGGCATATAATTCAATCCCTCCTCGACACAAAATTCCATACCGAATTTTCACGTAATTTCACACACACACACACACATATATGCATATTTACTTATTTACCTGGGAAAGGGATTAAATATATTCAATTTGATATTTATTATTACAATTTTGTTCTTTTATTAATTATATTATAATATAATTCTACTTAATTATATTATAATATGATTAAATATATCAAAGGAGCAATTAGGATTATCAATATCCATTAATACCTAAGCCTCTGGACTTTAGAGAAATTCATCATCATGCTTTTATGAACATACCCAAATCTCTTGAATGTTGGAGTTCTAGAGAGGGTCCCACTCATATTGTAAGGTGATGAAAATATAATTAATTATATTAATTTATAGTATAATTAATCACCTTAAATGTTTATATCGACATTTGTGAAACCATTTGAACGAGGAAGGGTAGGTTTGGGCGTTTGGCCCTTCTTTGCTTATTCATTCTATTACCCTAAACATCACGGAGTCCCAAACTCCCAAAGAGTCCACACTCACACGTTATTGCGCACTAAATATTAAATTAAAAAGAGAAAAGGGCTATTACTTTATCACATACAAATACCATGATAAACTCATTTAATATATATTATATTACACCCTTTTGGAAAAATGTTCCTAGGTTTACAACGTCCCCTAATATTATATTTAATATTTGAAATGAGAGAGAGAGAGAGAGCTCTCCAGGCCAACTCCTCTGGCTCCCCAACACATCCTTTATACTCAAGTCTCCTAGAGCCCCAGAGTCCCAAAGCCCCGAAGTGGCCCCACTTGTACACATTACCACACTATTTAATATTTAAAAGAGTTTCCTTCATTCACGTGTAACCAATTTATTAAATCTTAGTATAATATAATATATTATATTATGCCTCTCGAAAATCTTACCCAGGTTTAAATAATATCTACTATTACATTTAATATTGAATATTTGAATGAAGGAAGGATATCCACGTCAACACCTTTGGCTCTTCCACACAAATCTTCACTCTCAATTAAACCAGAGTTTTGGAGTTCCCCAGTCCCAAAGGGGACCCACTTGTATTACAACAATATATCAATACAATGAGTTATTTTGAATTATAATATAATAAATTGAAATAAAGGGTTATTATACTCAATCATGTTAATTTGATCAATATTAAATATAATATCACATAATTAATTATATTTCTTATCTAAGACACCTTGTACTGGGAAAGGTAGGGTTCGGGCCTTCAACGACTTTGGCTTGTGGATTCCATCACTCCAAACACTGCGGAGCCCCGAAGTCCCGAAGTACCGAAGACCACGAGATGGATAAAATATTTGGTCATGGGTTGTGTTTTGAAATTACAATAATAATAAATTTTATTCTCTCCAGGAACTTTAACCTCCATTTTCAGAATAAAATAATAATGATAATAATAATATGTATATAGACATATATATACATATATCGGTTTTATCACATAGATATTTTAAATGAAATTATTTTCTCTTACATGAAAAATAATAAAAGGAAAAATATAATATTCTAGTCTTTATAAAGGGATTTAATAAAACTTTATATTCTAAGGAAATTTCTCCATTTTGGAAATAAAAAATATAATTATAATCTCTCCCTTCTTGTGGGTAAATGAGTAATTTTTGTTTCCTTATTACTGTGCTCTACTACTCCTACTAAATTTAAGGAAATATGGTCCTAAAAAAAGGATTTACCTTCACAATGAAACTTTTTACATTTCTACCCAAAGTTACAACCCACCACAATTATGGGGATCCTTCCCAAATTGTAGGAATTTAACACAAGTTTAGCATAAACGTTTGTTAATTCCTAAATAGGTTTTTGAGAGATTTTTTATTTTAATTCAATTAGGAAATTTCATGTTTATTTTCTAATTATTTTTCCTTACTACCCATTTATAATGACTTAAACATTTTTCAATATTTGGGTTGTTTCTCTAAAGTGAAAACCTAGATCTGATATGCTCTAAGTTTTCTGTAGTAAGGCTTGAGAGAAAACTAAAATAGAGTAGTAGTATGCGGAAATCACTTTCTCTCTTATTTGATTCTTAATAAAATTTATTTTTCCTTCATTATTGGATATGAATGAATTAAACAGTGAAACTCAGTCAACCTCAACATTCACTCCCATAATTTAGCACAAGAAGTCACATGGTGAAGTTTTTCACCCACATATAAATTTAGAAGTAACATTTACACGTTCACACCTAAATTCTCAAGGAACTTTTAATAGAAAACTGAACTTATATTTCTCTAAAAACACAGTCTATAATTATCTCTGAGATTGACAGTGTAGATATTTTGACAAAACATAATTATCTAGAATCTAAAAAGTGTTGCAACTGCAGAAAGGGGTCCCATTTTCCACCCAACCATAGGAACAACAATTCCTGTAAGGATTTACCACTGGCCACCCCCTAGCTAGATCATGATGCTTTGAGAGAGATTCTTCATTTTTTTCAACAACAACTAGGGACAGAGATCACTCTCCTCATCCCATAGGAACATGGCAGATCAATTTTCTCTCCAACAAGCAAGGGGGCCTGCAATGAGTGCTACCTCAGTCACTCATCTTCTCTGCAAACCCATTTATCAGCTTGGATTGAAAACATTTCCCAACAATTACTATACCTAGAACAAATTCATTTTTCAATTCTCTTCAAAACTGAAGAAATTCACATGCTCTCCCTCCTTAGAAATGGTCACCAGACCCATTCCTCTTCCATCCTCTCCTCTTCCCACAAATTTCCTACCATTTCTTGCCTTCCTCAACAATATTTTGTGATTCCAAATCCCAATTTCGTGGGTCAAGTCAGGGAGTTCCCATATAGGTACTCTGCCCATTTCCTCATTGACTCTTGAGGAAGACTTCCCAACTCCTAGCTTGACATGTAATTAAATTCTATGGGTCAATGGATTGTTCTGGGTCTGAACAATTTAATTCCAACATAGTACTTGTAACGTACCCAACCACCCACAGGACGATCTATGCTACTTAAAAACACTGCAACACACCCAACCACCAGTAGCCAGGGCACGTTGCATCCCCAAGACTCATTTCTATGAACTTATCTCGAAATAAAAGAATTCTCACTAATAAAAGAGGCATGAAAAAACATGCATAAGACAAGATCCCTACTACAGTATAAAGCAGTAAACAACCTTCAATGCGCAACAAATAACCAGCAAATAGGAACATTAAAAATACATATCTCAGAGATAATTAAGTACACAACGAAAATAAGCATTACACAAAAAACACAGAGAGCACTTATCTTTGCAGGTAAATGTTCACCAAATAGACATAGACCAAGGATGTTCCACCCAACCATAGTCACTTTTGTTCTTTTACTATCAATATAATCTCACCCTAGATCTATTTCTATGAATCCATAGGGACGCGTCCTAGGACAAATCTAAAAACACACAACAATTGGCTAACTAGCTCTCAGTTTTCCCAACCTCACAGAAAATGTGAATTATCCAGCTCTCTTTCCCCCTCAACTTTCAGAACCCAAAGAAATCAACACCTTTCTCTGCCATGCAGTCCCTCAATTTGTCCCACTTCTCTCCAAGGATCCAATGCTACTGGTCAAGAAATCTCCCTACTAGAAACTCCAAGGATTCCCAGTTGTGGACAATTCTATTTGAACCTCCATCAAGCACATACACACGGGAATCCATTCCCTCCTAGAATGTTCATTAAATGATATTACAACCATTGAGAAATGGCTATCCTCTTCCAGCCATTCATTTTCATACTCAACCCAAGAGCACATGAAATAGCTAGAAGGAATGAGGAAAAAGGAAGGAGAATAAGAAGAACAAGAAGCAGGGAGAAGAAGACCCAAAAACAGCCCCCAAGGGATGTTTATATAATTACATGAAGAAAAGAGCTACATGGCCTTCCTCCCAAGAAGCTCATGTAACCCCTTTTCTCCATAAAATCAATCATGGGTAAATAAAATAATAATAAAAAGACTTAGCCCCTAAATCCCCCTCTCTCATGGAATCATATCCCCCTATCTCTTTTTCCCTTGTCTTTCTTGCAGCCAGTGGTGTATTTTATTAATGTGTATAGATGTATTACATTCCCTAGGCACTCTGGTGCCTTTTCAACTTTACTAGCTCACCAACCTAAGTCACATTTACATAATACATTATAGTTCATAATGGTTAGAACCGATATGTTACATCCCCCTCCCCTTATTTTGGCATTGTCCTTAGTGCACAACACCATTCCAATGTTATTAACATTACAAATTCAGGCCCTCTGGCCTTAATCCACATAGGAAATCCAACCCAATATTATATACATAGGCACTCTGGCCTAAAATTAAGCATGTATACATAGGCATTGCGACCCAAAACATGTATAATGATATTCATAATTTATATTTCATCCAACAGTTCCAACCATCGAGATCTCCTTCCCTCTTATCCCTACACAACCCAAAGAAATGAACCCCTTTATCTTCCATGTAGTCCTTCAAGTTGTTCCAATTCTCTCCAGGGCTCCAGTGCACTTGGCTAGGAAGTTTCAGAGTTGCGTCTTCTAGAACTCCAGTTGCAACAAGTCCATTGGACTTTCTTCATTCCATGCCTTTGTCATTCAAGTGATCCAGCATCACCTTCTTCTTTTTCCTTGTAGTTTGGTACCTTTATAGATCCTCAACATTCACCATTTTCCTACAACATTTTAAATCGGTGAGCATGTCAATTCACAATTTGTGCATAAAATTTTCATTTTTGCTCATAATCTAAGAGTAAATTTTCATAATCCAGTACAATACTTATCTGTGTGGTTTGTGGATCTGTATTCATATGTCTATCTCATTAACTTGTCTCATTGTTTTCCTTGACATATCCATTGTGTGCATGATCCCAATCAATAGTTTACAAGTACTATCAAAGTCTCATCTTCCTCGTGGTCACTCACCTTCCAAGTTCAAGCTCATGCATTCCCTCCTCTGTTATACAGTCCCTTAGGCAATGCATCTTTCCCGACCAAGGATTCCTTACACAAGAATATTTATAGGGGCACAGGGTTCTCATGTAACAACAATATCCTTTTCCATGATTTCTAGATAGCATATCCAACATCTCATCTGTATTATACACATAAAGTCATCATGCGATATCATTATAACCATTTTCAATCATAAATGTCAAATCTATTTTTTACAGGAAAACAAAATTTTCCAAGCATGATCTTTTTGCTCATAATGTTTGGATATTTCGTTTTATATATCAAACTTCCTTATGGGCTTACATCTCTGCCATATTCAATACCATTCTACTTGCAACTTTTTCGAACTACATTCATCCAAAACAATTTGTCAGTAATTTATTAAATTATAATTCCCAAAACTGTTTTATATAGAAAAAATAAAATTTCCAGGCATGGGCTTCTTCTCATAATAATTGGTTCTTTCAGTAATAGGAATTGGTATTCCTTATGGACTTACAAAACTTCCATATCCAAGTCCCTTTCTTCCTGCAATTTCAAGATTCCTCAACTAAACAAATTGTCTGTATCTCATGTACAAGATATATATATTTTCATGGTAACGATTCAAAACAAAATCACAAAGTGATCTCATAATTGTTTACAACTACAATTAAATCATTATATTAATCCAACTATCAATTGGAATGAACTCATCATTACATACATCCAATATTTTCTTTCTTCCATCCAGAAATGTTTTTATAACTCTATCCCCTCAACAAAGCTTTTCTGTAATTTATCATTATGTAGCTTCTTTAACCTGCAACTTTCTTGTTGTAATATCGAATAGTTCCTGAAGGGTTTTCAACTTCATGAGTTAGAAATACTCACATCATTTCATTTTTTAGCATAATAATTTCTATGTTATATAATATATACATGAATTCACCCCATTGCATTCAATAATTCCTGTAATATCACTTGTAACATTTTTAATAGCTCCAAAATTGATCTTGGAATTGTAACAACAACAACCCAATCACCTTTAGCTAGTATTTATAGTAAATATAATGAATCTATCCATCATTATGTATTCTTAGCACCACAGACTTTTCATAATGCAACGGTTAATTATTAAATAAAATAACAATCGATGTACCAATACTGATGGCCACATTTACACAATGCATCCCTGCATTGACTACATAATACCACATAACTATGTCATGCATTCAACAAGGTGAGTTGGAAGGTCTAGCCAACTCCTTACCACATCATCCACGGACTTCCTAATCCTTTCTTGAATATTTGGATACCTTCCTTTTCAAACCAAACACAACACTAAGAATATAATTCTTAAGTGCTTTTTAGTGTCAGCAAAGAGGTTGTAGTTCAAACATCATGTATATAGTATATACCATTGAGCACTCACATAGTGCTATAGCCCTTCCATATCCAACCATATTATCATCTCACACATGACTATCTCTATGGATATTCTTTGTTATAGAAGGAGTATGTCTCCAGAATTAACTCAGTTATGATCCCATAACCAATCATAGCATAATATGAAACCAAAATTTTATCTAAATGCATTCTAGCATCAAAAAAATTTACATACTCTAGGCCTTTATCCATTACATATCAATTTAAATATTGAAAATTAACTGAGGGAATTCTTACCTCAATCCCCTTCAACATGTATGCATCAACATAAACTAAATGCATACCTTCCTCATTGTTATCAACCTACTTGTTTCTATCTCACCAACTGATATTTGTAGAAGTTCACATACTTCCTCCTTCATCATTCTAATCACCATTCCTTCCACCCTCATGGCTCTTCAACTAGATGGAAATCATAAGAAACAACAACATCCACATCTTTAACCCTGCTATATTATTTTTCCTGAACAAATAATCCATAATTAGTCATACTCAAACAATATTTCATAATAATAGAGTATTATAAGTTCACAAGCATGTTATATGCATATCCAATCATGTGCAATTACACATCCATATGCACCAAGCATTTACTATCAGCATGCCTACTAATGCATATGCATTTTAACTTCATTATATAACTCATGCACTCTAGTGCATTTCTGTTTTAATTCACTTGTTTATTTATGTATTTATGTTGTAGTTGGTTGTCCTTGAATGCCTTTAGATCCTTTCTACCTTGTGTGCTCCCATTCTTCTCATCTGCACTATGGTTCCCTGGTCTGAACACATTCCATCCAAGTTCCCCTTGGCCATTCTGCAATCCAACCAGTGTACTCGAATTTCAACAGCTCCCTTTGGGTAGTCATATCCAAAATTTACCTTTATGAGACATTCCAACACCCTATAATGAAGTAGCTAAGACATTCCATTTCTCTACTTCAACATTCTTGAATCAAATACTATTAATCCTAGTTGTCCATTAGGTTACTTCATTAACCTTTCCCTATGAAACCATACCTTTTAGACTTAATACCAATCCTAATGGAAGTCCGTTTTCACTCAATGACACTTTTCAAGTGAGAGGGCATTCCCAATTCTCTACATTGGCATCCTGCTTTCCGCTATGAACTTTGATATCAGGGGTGGATCTCTTTCACACTTAATGTTTGCAACTATCTACACCTCTCCTCCTTCAAGGCTAGGTAGTCATACTTTTCCGTTTAGGCTGATCCATGACATATTTAACCTGCTAGCTTCATATCATATGTGAAGGTTCTTGCTTTTGTAGTACCTGCAATCTATTTAGATCTTGTAGTTTTTGACTAATACTTTTGTTCCACTATTCTTGAGTTCTTTGTCCACCTTCATTACTTTCTCTGTAGCTCTTGATTGCCTCATACAACTCCTGAAAGATCTGTCATGCTTCCATGACCCTAACATTTGATCCTAGACTAGAATTGATCTGATTACACCTATGATCCTAAAAAAATATTCGAGCAATCATCTGGTTAGAATTATACATATCATACAAAATTGTTAATTAAATTTACAGGTACCTTTTATGTTTAATTCATGAAGAAAATTATATCAATCTTCATATTATAATAGTCCCATGTTATTTGAATGTAATATTCCCCCAATTGGATATCGGAGTTGAAATTTAGGGCTCCCTGAAAAACCACTTTCAACCCCCTTAGCCGATACAAAAAAAATGAAAACTGTAAAGGTGCTTCCCTCAAACCATGCCCCCAAGTGACCACGGCTCGAAACTGCAGGCTTAATCCTTCCTTAGCTCCTCACTCCATGTTCTTCCACACAGGAGCTTGCGCGAACACCAATTCCAAGGGTTGGTTTACTTCTAGGCCCATTTTAACTTAGAATGGGACTGACGATAGGAACAATTCCTCTGGATTTCGGCCTTCAACTATTTTCCCTTGTCAACTTTTGTTTTCCCCTAGAGTTAGGATTCGTCGAACCCACCAATCATTCCACTAGAAAAAATGGACGATCAATATTTAATCTCACATCGAATGGATGGTATTTCCCCCATATGGAGGCTTCAATGATATCAACGACTACAACTTAATCAAGTGTTGAGATGAATGTCTCTCAACCAATTCAGAAATTTGGCACTCTAGGGATCTGAGGTATTTCCATTCCTAAGTCTTCCACTTCCCTGGAGTGACAATCATCATAAGTAATTACCTTGCTCCCTCTTCTTGATACAACGGTCGAGAAATGTCTCTAAGATATCTCAAATAGATGGTAAGCATGCCTTCGAGAGTTTGGGCTTAGACACATTTCCCTGGTAGAAACTTGGAAACTCCTGAAGTCACATACTCTCAGAGCTGACACGACACACTGACGGAACCCAAGGAAACGTGGACCCATGGAACGTGTGCCATGTGTTACTCAAAAACAGAGAGATCAGGGTCTAAAAGGTGTTGAATCCAGGTGACATGTGTTCCCACATGCCCCCCTATCATGTGGAACAATCCACATCATCAATCAAATCCAGAACTCCGGGATTCGAAAGTTTCCTGATTCCAATGCATGCTACCCCTTGGATAGAAAAATGTTGAAAGAAATCAATGGATCACACTCCTCTCACATATAATGGCCGTGATTAACTCTAGGCTTTGGGCTTTGGGGCTTCTCACTCCAGAGGAACCCCATACTCCCGACCTATTGAACTCTGAAGTGGTGAAGTTTCGAAGCTCCAAAAATTCGCTACCCTACTACCACTTCTAGATCCGACGACCCAGAACACTCTCGAAGTCCTTCCCTTGATCTAATAGTCAACATTAGCTCTAGGACTTTGACACTCTAGGCCTTCGAGTTGTAGCATTTCAAAAAGGTTTAAAACTCTTGGAGTGAAAACTCCCGAAGTGGTCAACATCGAGTGACCACGATCGATGGAGAAGATTCGCCTGTGCCTCCTATTAGATTGAATAGCTAATAGGACTTCGTGACTCTAGCTTTTGATAGTTCAATATTTTCCTACCTACCAAGATCGCTAAAGTGGAAAAGTTCTGAAGTCTCACCTTTCACGCTAGGCCTTGATCAATGACTAATGATCAACAATATAGATCTGACGGTTGGGACTTAACCTTACCCCAACCTCTTGTTTCTCCTTCATCATACGACCCTAGTTGACCTGCCCTCCGATCCAATGATCCAGGTCTCTCTTGATCCCATAGTGGCGATCACTCCTAAATTTGAAATGGATGGCCACGATCTTTAGATCCATTACAAAGGGTCTCTAATGTTCTAGATTCTGCGTGGACTTTGTAATGCCATTTTTCTTGAGCTTCACTATTTCAAGCTCATAAATCAATCTCAATCACGAGACTTTGACCAACATATCTAGCCCATACCGACCCAGTTTTTCAACCTATAGCTCTGATACCAATCTATAACATACCCAACCAACCATAGGTTGGGATACGCTACTTAAACATGTTGCAACACACCCATCCACCAATAGGTGGGGCACACTGCAGCCCCAAGACTCAGTTCTCTGAACTTATTTCAAAATAAAATACTTCTCATTAATAAAAGAGGCATTAAACCACATGTATAAGAAAAGATCCCTGCTACAGCATGAAGCAGTAAACAATGTGCCATGCACAACAAATAACTAGTAGACAAGAAAATTAAAAATACATATGTCAGAGATAATTAAATACACAACGTAAATAGAGATTAAACAGAAAACATAGAGAGCACTTATCTTTGCAGGTAAACTTTCACCAACTGATTGCATACCAAGGACGTTCCTCCCAACCATAGACATTGTTGTTCTTTTACTCTCAACAACAGGTGACCCCTTATCCAGGGCTATGAATCCACAGGGACGGGGTCTAGGACAAATCTAAAAACACACAATGGTTGGATAACTAGCCCTCAGGTTTCCCAACCTCACAACAAATCTAAATTTTCCAGCTCTATTTCCCCCTCAGCCTGCAAAACCCAAAGAAATGAACACTTTTTTGTGCCATGTAGTCCCTTAGGTTGTCCCACTTCTCTCCAAGGATCCAATGCTATTGGTCAAGAAATATCCCTACTAGAAACTCCAAGGATTCTCAGTTGTGGATAGTTCTATCTAAACTTCCATCAAGATCATACACACGGACATCCATTCCCTCTTGGAATGATCAGTAAATTATATTACATCCATTTAGCAATGGCTCTCCTCTTCTAGCTATTCGTTTCCATTCTCATCTCAAGAGCACACGAAATATCCAAAATGAGTGAGGAAAAAGGAAGGAGAAGAAGAAGAAGAAGAAGAACCAAGGAGAAGAAGACCCACAAAATAGCCCCCAAGGGATGTTTATATAATTAAATGAAGAAAAGATCCACATGGCCTCTGTTATCAATGAAATTTCTTCCACAACATTGCATGCAAATGGTTACATAAATACAACATCTCCAAACACCTATTCGTTCATCTGCAACACCAAAAAAGAATTTCCAAGGGGCAAAAACTATACAACTGGTCAAAAATTGGCATGCGCTAAAACATTAAAAAAAGTGCATGCATAGTGCACGAGCCAAAGAATCCCACAGAGCGCACAATGCGCCAAATGCACGACTATGTATGAGAAAGAACTCCTATGAATGATGGATTTATGGTTCTTGTTGGCCCCTTACCCACTTTTGGACCAGCTCCCAACTTGATTTGACCCTCAAATCAAAGCTGAATCCAAATGGGGGGTTGTTCAAATACCTAAGGGTGCCCTAAAGGACCCCTTGTCCACACTAAGAACCGGTTGAGTATGGCCTCAAAGACATGCTATAAAATGAGGCCATGGGTGCACTAATAATTTAAGAATCTCATTGTATTGTTATGTTGCCTCTATCCTCCCTCAAGAAACCTCTTTTCTTCTTGGAGTATTCTAGCATCATCTCAATAAGCTATTCACCTCATCTCTTGAGGGAATAGGCTTGGATTTCTTCACCATATGCTTTCTAGTTTATCATTTGTAAGAAGAGCTCTCACATAGGGGATTCAAGAGCCCTCCCAAGGAAGAATAGGGGACCCATAATTCATGCTTTCTCTATAGTTTTTTCCCACTAATATATGTATCCATTGGTGGCATGATTATTAGTCATTTGGTTGATTGATTTTGGTTCATATTTACTCATGCATTTTAGTTTTATTTCTTTACTCATTTCTTTAGTTGTTTCTATCTTAGTTGTTTGTTTATTTAATGTGATTGAATTGTTTAATTCATAAACTAACTTCTGTATTATCTAGTATGCCCAACTAGACTCGTAGGTTCCCTTCTTTTGCTCATTCAAGCGGCGAAATGGACACAATAGATTGGTGACCATACTGGGGACAAGGTATCAATTTCCTCCCTATTTGGGTTTTTTGAGCACTTATTTTTGACCCATTTTCCTTGCATGGATCATAATCGGCCTAGCCTTACCTACAAAGAGATAAGTTTGCATCTAGAGGAGGAGAATTCAACTTAAAATCCCCCCCCCCGACATGTATCAAAGCATGCACGAGTATTTCAACCCATAGACGCGCATTCAGATCATTGTGCGCTCACCACACTATTGTCCTGTGTGCATTGTATGCCCAACAAATCTTTGGTTCTCTACACATTATGCGCCCACTGTGCCTCTGTCTAAGATGTAACCCGTGCATCTGTCCAGAATTCCAGAATTCCAACATTGTAAGAGTTTTTTTGTGATTTTTTGAAGTTCGCTAGTCTTCAAAATCTTGCTTTATGCAATTTGTAAATGCACCACACTTAGATTCCCTCTCCACATGAAGGGTTAGTCAAAACATAGGAACTTAGGGGGTTAAAAAGAACCACATTTATCCTACTTTTATTTGAGTTGCCACATGGATGGCTTCTTTTGATTGTAAAAGTTAAGTTGAGATCCTTTACTATCACATATATAAACACTTGCATTGGGACCATAAATCAAACTTCAATCATTGAGTATGATTTCTCTCGCACCATAGAGCGATCTTGAGAATCATAAAAGTGATTGAGGGAAGATTTCATCTCCCTTCAAATATTTAGGAGATGACAAAGCCCCCCTAGGGCTCCTCTTAGTTTATTTTCAAAAAATATTAAATTTGTAAGGGCCCATACATGCCCACATGTTGCAAAGTTAAGATAGTTTTTGAAGCTACTTTCTTAGTTTACATCACTAGGGGAGTTTAAAGATTATAGTAACTAGCCCATACATGCCCACATGATTGCAATCTAGGATAGTTGTTCAAAATATTTCTTAGATTAAATCACATTAGGGAGTTTAAAGGATTGGAAAAGAACCCACATGTCCACATGCTAGTTCTTTAGGGACTTTAAAATTACACAAGGTTGTACCAATGGAATCTAGCAAGCTAGGTAATCAAGATTTGTAAGAACCACAAGAAGTCCACATGCTGCAAATTGACACCTAACTTATTAAAAATTTGGCACATTTGTTCACTTTCTCACACACAAAGTCACTCCTCACTCACATAATTTCATCTTGAATTATGGAGGTTGAAGTAGGTTTCATCCAAATGGATTCTGAAATGTCCCACTATTTCTTGAAGAAATTATCCACACCCACTTAATTCAAATGAGATTGGTTCACACCCCCAATCACTCAAACAACCAAATATAATTTTTTTCTAAAAACTCACTAAGTTTTCCTCCATAGGAGGTGCCAAAAGAAATTTCTAGTCTAGGTAGGATCTCGGGTGTAGGCATCCAAGTAACCCCCTGTTATCTAGTTTTCACATCTTCAAACATTAGAATTTGACAAATAGGGAACTTTAAAATCCTCCAAGTCAAGTGTTCCTAACACCATAAGGCAGGGAGATACCCATGAAGGGTCAAAAGCCGAGGTTCGTTTGATTTGTGCATCCCCCCTTGAGTCACCCAAATCTTGGAAGGGATATAGCCCGTGACCCATTTCTGAGGCCGAAAATCTAAATGTCACACTTTGACCAAGGTACCTAGTGGCCAAATTTTAGGACATCGACCCAGGTGGAAATTTTGGGTTGCAATTGCACCTTGATCAGATTTTGTGTGGCTATTGGGAAATATCACCAGCTCTTTTGAGATATGCACCCTCTACCCTTCATTATAACTGATATTTTCATCCTTCACTAATTCCTCTTTCGGTGGCTTTAGACCCCACTGTTGAGTGCTATTGGAAGGTCCATTTCTATTTGAGAGGAAGGACGTTACATGTTTTTAGGACACGAGCATTTATTTTATTTTGTTACCCCACAAGGAAAAAAATCCACCTACCCACATGTATGCTTCTTTTCAATATATTTATGAATGATGCTCATTTAAATTACATGTGATTGTGAGATATATTGTGAAGGTCCAAATTATACAAGTATCTTGTTCATTAATTACTCTCATCACCACTTACACACATTCTCTTTGCTAGTTGGACATCATAGGGGACCCACAGAATCCCCGTCGTTCCAGACACTTGCAAAATCTCCCTCCTATCCTAGGAGGAGTTCCTAGTTTTTCCAACTCACCGACTCAAACGTCTCACACCCCTGTGAGTGCCACTATTTTGGGATCAACTTTGATCAGTTCCACTTTACTTGGATCCACTTCCCAAGGCCATCCATCCACTATCTCTCCTTCACAATGAAGCGGGGGGGAAACTTCCTCTCAATGGAGAAGTACAACCCCACCAAATCCACCTCAAGGTTCAGTTCCACTACCTACTCACACCATGGCTAGAACCAATCCTCCACTGCCACTCCACATGCCATATTTGTAATCCCTCAACATTCTTGACTTAAGTAAACTTATGAATGACCCTATATTGCATGACCCCGCATGGCCCAATATGCCTACTAAACTACCTTCAAACATTCCTAAGTTTGAAGGAAAACCTGGGGAAGACCCCACCAACCATGTCATGACTTTCCACTTATGGTTCTCTTCAAACATCATCATGGATGACTTCGTCCATTTAAGGTTATTTCAGTGCACACTCACAGGTCCATTAGCGAAATGGTATGTGGATGAAAAATCAAGGTCCCATGTGACTTTTGAATCCTTGGCCAAAACATTTTTGACCTTCTTTCAACTACTAGTTTGTCATGACAATGGTCTAGAAATTCTCTCTAAGTGTAAACAAACCTCATCCACACATATCGTTGACTAAATTCATGAATGGCGTCGGTGACCTAGTTTATGCAAAGCATAAACCACCAAAGAACTATGCCTCAATTAGTTTCTCCAATCACTTGTCTGTATCCTTGCCAAAGATGTGGCCTCCACCTTCCCCCAAACTGAAGAGGAAGCCATCAACAAAGCTCAACAATATGACCTCATTTATTCTTAGTAAGGTTACTTATACACAGTAGTACTCTATTCCCCGAGACCGGTACCATTTGGCCAGGACAAACATAGGATGTCTCACACAGTGGATGGATTGATTGGTACCACAACACACCACAATCCATATGTCCAACCACCACCTATGTATGGTACATCCCAATATTTGTCGATGTATGGGGGACCCTCTTATTACCCTCCCCCCCTTATTAGCAGCCATACCCTGCTGCCCTTCCTCCACCTATGAGTGGACCCTCGCTGGAACCCATGATGCACCCAACTTCTCAACCAAGTTTTGGTACCCCCTCTACCTCAGCTTATAGCTTGGGCACTAGTGAAAGAGCTACGCCTCCCTATGCACCCTATGGATCATTGCCACAAAATAATCCATATTTTCCATTCCTTGGTCTTCCATAGCCAATTTCTCCTCCATAAGGACAACCATACGCTAGGGTTAAATTTGTTCATCCCTCTCCCATTCAACAATTTCAAAATTTTGAACAACTGAATATGCCAAATCTGGCCCATCATCTAAATAATTCCAAGAAGAAAGGAAAAAAACTAAACAATAATAACCCAAGATTAGGTGGAAATAACCCCCAACAAAACCAACCTGCTGGGGGCAACCAAAACCAGGGTAACCAAAATCCTCAAGGGGACAATAAAAACAAACACCAAGGGAGGAACAAAAACAACCTCCGGACAAACTTCCCTTCTGCTCTTTTTGGTGAGAACAACCATTACAATCACCATTTCCCCCAAATTGTTGACTTCAAACAGATAAAAGATTCCATGAGCGCGCCATGTCTCGTAGCGTCGCCTACCCCTTAGCAAGCCCCACAACAATATTTTCAACAACCACCCCCAGTTGTGTTGCAAAACCCTATTCCACACAAAGGTGTGATGAATACCCAATAGGATATGCATCCTGCCCCCCCACAGATGGGACAATATCAAACCCCTGAAAATCCAGTGGATCACAATATCCTCCTCACTAGCAAAGAATAAATTCTTCTGCAAACACGCAGTCGCCAATACAACGCACCTCCTGAATATACTCCCACCACTTCAGAAGCAGTTCCATCTATAGTCGGACAACCCTTGATGAATCCACACCCTAACACTGAACCCACCATTCATATTCCTCGCATCCTGTTACGACTGAATGTTAAAAACCCTCAGGCTAGGGAAGCACACAATTACAATCTGGTTGATGACTTGGCACAATCTCCTATAGCCATGTCAGTATTGGAGGTCCTCCAAACCATTCCAAATCAACAGAAATCATCACTTTCTTCTTTGGGGGCACCTGACCTAGCTGATTCTAGACTCATCACATTTGATCTAGATTGTAGGGAACCTCGTCTCCTAACTTTGGTAGCTTTCTAGATACTAGTTAAGATACGAAACATCACGGTTCATCGATGTATCATTGATGAAGGTGCATCCACATGCATCATGTCCAAAATTGTATGGAAAAAACTTGGCTCCCCTGAGCTAATACCATCCGCCATCACTTTGTGAGTCCATGATGGACGACCATCTTCTCTTGAAGGGATCTTTTAAAACATCCCTGTTGAACTCGGGGGAAAAACCATCCTTATCGACATTGAGGTTATTGACGCCCCCCTCGATTACAACATCTTGTTTGGACGTAGCTACATGTACGCTATGAAAGTCGTGGCCTCTTTTGTGTTTCGAATGATGATGTTCCCCTAGAATAGGAAGATCATCACCATCGACCAAGTTTCACATTACGATCCTAACCACTCCTTCAACATCGATAACATCTTACCTCTTGTCTTCACTAGTTCCTATACGTATCCACTCATGGATATGAGCCCTAAAATCTTCAAGGACACATTTTTGTTGGGGGTATATCACGGAGCACCATCGCTCATACACCCCTCAGCACACATGTGTGTCATATCTTCCAATGGAACTGAAACTGGAGATACCATTCCTCCCATAGAGGCTACTCCACCCCCCGACGTCCCACCAGTGGAAGAGATCCTACCTCAGGAATCCCCTGAGAGCCCTACAACACCACTTATCCTCAGTTTAACCCTCCCCAGGGTCAAATCCTAGTTTGGGAGACAATCCCCCAAGCCATTACTCAAATCCCCTTCTTCTACACCCCACTAGGAGTACACAATTTCCAGGTAGCCGCAATGCTTACCCTTCCCAACATGGTGCTCGCCATTCTAGTATGGTATCTACACCCACCCGCGATGGTTCCTCAACCATCCCTCCCTCCCCAAATAGAGGGAATCTCGATGCAGATTCCTGTCCTAACTCCAACCACACCTCCCTCACCCCCACTTGTCAGCACCACCGCAATGGCTGGGGGTAGACAGAATAAGAAAGATCCCATCGCTCCACTCCCCCCCTGATTTCAACCTCCTTGTGCACTCTATGAGAGGGAGGGACACCCCACAAATAGATGTCCCTCTCTCCTTAATTTACACAATTTGATCCAACTCCCTCGAGAAACCACATCGCTCATTGATTCACCAAGCACACCAAATAATACCATTGTGTCCACTACTATAAGAAGTAAATGGCTACGAACCAAATTCGCATGTGCCATATGTTCAAAATATGGCCACTACACTCATCATTTCCCCACCCTACCTCAGTTTCGACGAATGCTAATACACCAAAAATTTTAGCAAGATCCCTCTCCACCCACGTCATTGATTACCCATGTCACTTACATCCATTATGTCATGACTTCAGTCAACAAATGAATGAGGTGCCCTTGCTCTCTTTGTGAATCACTTGATCATTTCACCTACCAGTGTCCTTCGATAATTGAATATAAGCATCGCCAAATGGCCCTTATTCAAAATCCTCCAAGTACCCCACTTCCTGTTATGCAAGTAATTCCCCCTACTTCTTCTCCAGATACTAATCCCATCACCTCCCCTGAACCTGAGTCATTTCCCACCCCTCCATGGTTCATGGATAGACTGTCTGAGGATTTTCCCCCAAATCCTCCCAATTCTCCAGTTCATTTCCCTCAGGAAATATTACCCTCGACCATAGTTTACAACCCATAGTATATAGACATTTGGTTTATGAAAAGGATGCCATCGCACCACAGTTGGGATTCCCCCTCTACGTCTTCACCACCTGCAGATAATCACATGGTGATAGTCACCAATGTTACTTCCCTGGATCCCCTATATTCTCTCATTTTCCACTACGATGAAGATATCCTAGAGGAACTAACTACCCCTGATTGCCCATGGAACGCGCTCCATCACAGAGCTCTCTTTCTCTCAAAGGAATCCTTCGACCCTCCTAGACAAGCCTCCATATGTGCAATCGAAACCAAGGATTTTATTCCATTAGGACATATAGACTGGTTCAACAACCCTATCCCTGCCCCTGATGTGTTTGAAGAAGGCAACATGGCCAACATTTCCCCCACTATCAAAATCGACATTTCCATCAAAATCATAATCGTCGAGGAAATCACCATTGGCGCCGCATGCTCCCCAGAGGAAATCACATCTTACAAAGTGCTCTTTCAGGAATACCAATATATTTTTGCCTGGTCATACACAGAGATGCCTGACCTCAATCCATATATCGTCGAAAACCACATTGAAAATGGGTCTGATGTCACCCCAGTATGTCAAAATAAACGACCACTACACCCATCCAAAGCCACATCTATCAAATCTGAAATTGACAAACTATGCATTGCATGGCTCATATACCCCATCGCATACACATCATGGGTCTCCAATCCCATCCTCATTAACAAAAAATAGGGCACTATTCGTGTCTGCATTGAATTTCATGATCTCAATCATGCTTGTCCCAAAGACAACTTCCCCACACCTTTCATCGACCAAAATATCGATGATTGTGCAGGCCATGAGGCCTTGTCCTTCATGGAAGGGTTCTCTGGCTACAATAAAATCCAAATCCTCCCAGCAAATCAGTACAAGACCGCATTTACCACCCCATGGGGCACTTTTTCTTATCGTGTCATTCCTTTTGGACTAAAAAATGCAAGTGTGACATTCCAACGAGCCATGACTTACGTTTTCTATGATCTCGCTCGCCTCATTCTCACTTACTTGGACAACCTCACTGCTCCAAGAAACACACTCAACATCTAGATGAATTACAAGTCTTCTTTCAACGATGTCGACAATACAATATCCGCTTGAACCCCCTCAAGTGTGTATTTTGCGTCACCACCTGACACTTTCTTGGATTCATTGTCTCCCAACATGACATCACTACAGACCCCCTCAAGGTCCACGCTATCACTTAAATTCCACCACCTAGGAACTTGCACCAATTGCAGAGCCTACAAGGCAAAGCCAACTTTTTACGACACTTTGTCCCAGATTACGCCACTTGCGTGCATGTTTTCCTTCCCTTACTGCATCATGATATCCCCTTTCGATGGGATGAACATGCTCAAACCACTTTTGATGATTTAAAAGTAGAATTATCCAATGCACCTTTGATTAGTCCTCCCGACTATAATCATGATTACATCCTCTACTTGTTGGCCTCATCTGTCTCAGTAGCAGGAGTTCTCGTTCAACTAGGAGATGATGGTCGCAAGCATGTTATTTACTAAATCAGTAAAAACCTTTCAGGACTGCCCCTAAAGTACAATCATGAAGATAAACTCGCCCTCGCAGTTGTCCTCGCAATCAAGAAATTGTGTCATTACATCTTGCTTCACACTACCAAAGTCATGGCAGATTCCAACCCCATGCAATTCTTTCTTAGTCGATGAAAAATTAATGGTAAACATTCTCGATGGATCGTCATCCTTGATGAATACGAACTAGAGTTTTCAACTCCCAAAATAAAGAAAGCACTTGTTCTTGCTGAACTCATCACGACGTTTCCCTCAGAAGGTACCAGTCCACCCCTCAATATCGATTTTCCTGATGAACACCTCTTCTACATCCCCTCAGATGACCCTTGGTACGATGACCTCCTTGTCTACCTTCGGACACATAAGTTTGGGTTTCATCTCTCTCGAGACGATCATTGGTGCATCCTCCATCAGGCTCCTCAATACCTCCTTATCGATGAATTTTTGTATTGATGTGGGGTCGATACCATAATCCACCGATGTTTGACCATCGATGAAGAAGACAAAGTCTTGAATTATTTCCATAATAGTGCTTGCGGTGGCCACCACTCAGGTATGTCCACTTTCCAAAAAATCATTCAAGCCAGATACTTCTATCCCAAATTGTTTCATGATTGCATTCACACTATCAAGCGATGCGATAAATGCCAGCTTTATGCAAACAAATCCATAGCACTACCCGCTCTTCTACATCCAATCATCACTGTCAGCCCCTTCTGCAAATGGGGCATAGACTTCATGACTTGCAATCCTCGATCTAGCAATGGACACAAGTACATCATCATGGTAGTAGATTACTTTACTAAATGGGTTGGAGCCATGCCTACCTTCAACAACACCGCTGAAACAACAACGCATTTTTTCTTCAACCAGATCATTACCCACTTCCGAGTCCCACTACAGTTAGTCTCCGATCACAGTAAACACTTTGAGAATGAGATCTTCGTCAAAATCTCCTCAAGGTTAGGCTTCTCCCATGATTTTTCCTCCCCATACTACCCTCAGTCCAATGGGTAGGTCGAGGCTATTAACAAAGTCCTCAAAACCATGTTGCAACGCACTGTCAACAAACATAAAACCAATTGGCATCATATGTTGTTTTCATCATTATGGACTTGTCGCATGACAGTTAAAACTACCATCGGTTTTACACCATTTCATCTCGTCCAAGGGATTGAATCCACCCTCTCGATTGAGTGACAAATTCCCACATTACGAACCGCCATCGAGCTATACCTGACTCTACTCCAATGGAGCAACGCTTGCTGAACTTAGATTCGTTGGATGAAGATCATCGTTCTTCATTACAGAACAATGTCGAAGCTAAAAAATGTTCTAATCCACCTTTGACTGCCATGTCAACCTTCGCTCATTCAACGAAGGAGATCTTTTTCTATCCTACAATATCTCTCACGATACTTTCGGCCATGGGAAAGTCAAGTCATTATGGCATGGACCATAAATTGTCCAACATTGCCTCAATAAAGGTGCATACATCCTGGCCTACCCAGAAGGCTATCCTCTCAAATAACCTGTCAATGGGTTGTACCTAAAGAAATTTTACGCTTAAGCGTAGCCATGCTACACTAATATTTTTCCTTTTGTACACATTTGTAGAGTTTTTTTTAGTCTTCTTTTGTTCCCTCCACACCTTACGTCTAATATACCCTTTTGTTTATTAATAGATGCATCCTCCATTGGTCTACCACATCGGTTATGCTAACGGAGCTAGCTGTTGGACACAGAATTTCACTTTGACAGCTTGGGCCCTCTACACCCCCTCACATGAACTGCTCCACTCTAGCGGCATATGTTTAGCCTCGGCAACCAACAACCAATAAGAATACACAACCTTCATTGGCCTCCTCACCGAGGCCATTCACTGCCACATTCATCACCTTAGCGTCTTATTATATTCCCAACTTGTCGTCTTGCAGCTCAACAATGTATACTGTGTCCGCGATCCTTGCCTCTTTTGCAAATACATGCAAGTTAGACTCTTATATCGCAATTTTAATTCAATTACATTTACACATATTGCATGACAATTTAATCAAATAGAAGATAACATGGCTAACCTAGTGTTAGATTGGCATTTATCACATCAAGACACCATCACACATACATAAATCATAAAAATTCTGTCACAACATATAGATTAGACATCATAAAAACAAGACAAAAATATCATCACATGTAAACATCATGGAGATCCCAACCATATATATATATATATATATATATATATATATATATATATATATATATATATATATCAATGTGTCATAAATGTTTACAAAAGAGTACACAATGTACATCACCTGTAGGCAAGTGAAACCCCCCACCCCTATAGGTACAAAATAGGTGTCCCACTACCCTATATAAAATGGGCTAACAGGCATATATCAACACAAAAATATACATCACGACACTCAAAAACACAAACAAACGATAGAATCAACATCCATGCACATAAACATATGCTATACATAAAGTACACCAACATACCTCTCTGGTCCCAATCCTCCCGAGGAGGTAACACCATATCCGGGTCATGTCGGAAGTCCATCCCACCATATGGGAACTGTAGTGTAGTCTATGGCATATGAATCCACACACGTGCCAATGTGGTCATAAAATAGTGGCCACCCTCCCCACCTCTATGCCGTACCAAAATCGATGCCCATCGCATCAGTCGTGGCTCTGATGCCCCATTTGTCGGCAAAAACACTCTAGGGTGCAACATGGGCACCCTCTCCAAAATCCATGCCACCAAGATAGATCCAAAGGAAAACTCACCAGATTTGGATTTGGTGGTCCGACACCGATTAATCTTCTCCGTCATCTTGGCATGTAGCATCAAAACCCAGGAAAGAAAATCCCCATCCAACACCCTATGCATAATACTCAGCTGACCACCATTGATCCGCTGAGTCACTAAAGATTTGTAGATCCTCACAATCATCGTTGCGATGCACTTATACAATATATCATCCATAACCTCAATGCGGATGACTGAACCTGACATAATGTTCGGCCCCGAAAAAAATCTCCATGCCACGTCTACCAAGTGTACATCCCTTGGTAATTGGGGATCAATGAGTAGGGCCATTCCTCGAAAAGGGAGCCCCATCAAGAAATAGACATCCTCCATAGCCGAGAATGTCAACTATTTCCCCTGTACAATGAAGAATTGCAGATCAGTGGTCCACATCTAAATCAAATATTGGAGCAGGTACTCATGTGACCGTATCAATGGGTAGTCGAAGAACTTGAGCAACCCACAGGCTGCCAAGAGTCTCTAAATGCCTGACTCCTCTCTCACCGCCTCCCTGAGGTGCTCCCAATATCTCTCCCTCTAGTGGACTGACATGTTGAACTGATCACCTACATTCACACAGAGAACACTTGATCAATAATCATCATTACAAAATTAATCAAAAATACAAGTTTTTTCAAAACCCCCAGCTTTGCCTCAAGTGCGCGGCTGTCACTACCCACAGGTGGGCACATGTGCGCACCTATTCTTCGCACAGTAGTGCATCAATGCACAACTATCGAAAAAATAGATGCAAATTCATGTGCATCTGTCACACCCACAAGTGCACATTCATGCACACATGTTATCTACACAGTTGCGCACTAATGCACAACTGTTTGAGAGACAACTGCTCGCAGTGCGTAGCTATAATTTGAACAGGCACGATTCAAGTGTGCACCTATGTTTCCCACCCATGCGCAGCTATATTCAACATAGCTGCACATCATGTGCGGGAGAGGGAATTATACCCATGCATCTCAGCATTGGTATCCTTCCTTCTCTCGTGCATTGGTGGGACCACCCCTACAAACACCCCTAGTACATCCATCCATACAACCCTGCCCATAAACTATAACCTATCTACTATGCAGGAGGATGAGACCACTAACCTGGCTCTCACAAATCTTGGATCAGTCAGATTGAACTCCCGTAATCTCCAAATATTCTCTAAAACCTCTCGTCAACTCATTATGGCAACATGTACAAATGAGGTGGCATTGTGGACCCCACAACCATATATCATCCCCTTTACCAAACTTCCATACCGAGTTATAGGAGCTCAGAGTCTCTATTTTTTGATACATCTTTAGCCACGGGATCAGGGTCTCGTCGCCTACATAGTCACATTCCCTGGGTCACCATCTGCACTCGGTCTTGGGGGCTCATTTTTCTCACATCACGTCCAGGTACGCATGCTCATGTTCAAAATTATCAAATAACTATTATATGATCTTTATCTTCAGATATTGTTCACATCAGGTATTCGAATTTCATGTGTATAGGTACTTGGTCATCCTAGCACAAATCAACCCCTTCAGGTATATGATCGACACTGGCATGTAATCATTCCCTCTAAATATCAATTGCATCTCTGAGTCACACCCTCTGACATTTGCCTATAGAATTCTTACATTCAGCTTTGTAGTACTATCACCTCTACTGCATTTCGCTACTATCACCCAATAGCACTCTCCACCACATGAGTTGTCCCATTAGTCCCCCTTGGCACTTTGACACTCATGTTTCTTTCATCCCCTAGGGATGGGAGTCCCAATAGTCTTAGGCATTTACGAGAATCAGCCACACACTCCTTCTCTTAATTTTGATATATTTCCCAATGGACTCCCAAGTTACCTCATCATGGTTCTATTTTGACTGTGCCTCCACAATATCATTAACGCTCCATTTCATCCACAATTAGTTTTCCCATTTACATATTTCTCTCCATCCATTTACCTCATACATAAACCCACCCATGGGGTCCCCACCCTCCACCAGTTCTCTATGCCACTTGCATAATCACAGGCCAAGCCATTTTTCACTGGGGCACTAATTTCTATATCTATACACTCATCCCAAATTATTCTTTATTTATTTGGTAATTGTAAAAATACCTTTGTTTCTAGCATTTACTTAGCTTTTTTTTCACCATTGACGATCTCCTTTTTTCTGTCAATGCAACCCATGTCTCCCTTGGTTGGGGAATTCATTATCCTCTCTCCATGTTGACATCGTCCATAAGCCCTAAGTATCCCAACATCCATGTACCCCTGATCTCTGAGTTTGTCTACTTTGTCATGCCTCTAGCATAATATAACCCCATAGCTAGTCCTCCCCCTGACGCTAGATACAGTTTCATGGTTGCTTCTAATAATCCTTCAAATATACCCCCAACCAAGGGAAATATTGAGTCATGTCACACATTGACTTCGTTCATGTTCCTTATTAGTTCCTGATCTTATCTCGTGGATTTCATGAAGCCCTTTTGCTTCTTGGAGTCGCATCTCCCTTTCTGTCGACATCAACATCATTTCCAGAAGGGTGACAGTATCTTGACTCTCATTACCTTTACAATGAGGAGTCTCAGACGACACAGAGAGAACCATCATTTCTCTCTGCTGTCGTTGACCCCCTTAACATTCAAATTCAACACAATCTCATGTTACAGTGTGTCTTACTATGCAACTATTGCAGTTGTTTTATATACTAGTCAAAGACCTATGGATTTGTTAGGCCATCAATGCCTATGAGTCATCGACACTTCTTACAGGTGTCATTGCCTCTTTTTAGAGTATGTTCACCATCAAAATTTCATCTACCATTATCAAACCACCCTGGAGGGCACTGCAGTTATCTACATCAACATACAACTTCAATTACTTTCTTACATTTTTGAGTTACATGACACGAGCATGGGGCATGCTCGCCTCGTTTCTACACATAATTTATTTTCCCCTACCTAGAGAAAGGTTTGGGTCCCATAGTTTCCCCTCTCCCTCCAACGGATTGCTCTTGTAGTTCTTATAAACACTCTTTCTTACAATGGTACTCTCAGTAGAAGAAACATTAATTTATTTCGGCTATACGTATGCTTCTAACCTCACACATCAGGGGGCATCTGTTATCACTGAAATTTTGTCTGCAACATCACATGAAAATGGTTACAGGAATAAAACATCTCCAAACACCTATTAGTTCACTTGCAGCACCAAAAAATAATTTCCAAGGGGAAAATACTATACAACTGGTAAAAAATTTGCATGCGCTAAAACACTAAAGGAAGTGATTGAACAGTGCATGGGCCAAATAATCTCGTAGAGTGCACAATGTGCCAAATGTGCAACTTTGTATGAGAAAAGTTGTACACTCTTGTGAATGACGTATTTATGGTTCTTATCGGCCCATCACCCACTTCTGGACCAGCTCCCAACTTGATTTGACCCTCAAATCAAAGCTGAATCCAAATGGGGGGCTTGTCAAAGACTTAAGGGTGCCCTAAAGGGACCCTTGTCCATACTAAGAACCAATTGAGTATTGCCTCAAATACATGCTATAAAAGGAGGCCATGGGTGCACTAAGAATTTAGGAATCTCATTGTATTGTTATGTTGCCTCTATTCTCCCTCAAGAAACCTATTTTCTTCTTGGAGTATTCTAGCATCATCTCAATAAAATATTCACCTCACCTCTTGAGGGAATAGGCTTGGATTTATTCACCATTTGATTTCTAGTTTATCATTTGTAAGAATATCTCTCACCTAGAAGATTCAAGAGCCCTCCCAAGGAGGAAGAGGGTACGCATAAGTCCTCCCTTCTCTATAGTGTTTGCCCACTAATATAGTTATCCATTGGTGGCATGATTATTGGTCATTTGGTTGATTGATTTTGGTTCATATTTCCTTATGCATTTTAGTTTTATTTCTTTATGCATATATTTAGTTGCTTCTAGCTTAGTTGTTTTTTTATTTCATGTGACTGAATTGTTTAATTCATACACTAACTTTTGTCTTGTCTAGTAGGCCCAACTAGACTTGCAAGTGCCCTTCTTTTGCTCATTCAAGTGGCGAAAGGGACACAACAACCTCCCTCCCAAGAAGCTCATGTAACCCCTTTTCTCCATAAAATCAATCACAGGTAAATAAAATAATAATAAAAAGACTTAGGCCCTCAAGCCCCCTCTCTTGTGGAATCATAGCCCCCTATCTCTTTTGTCCTTGTCCATCTTGCAGCTAGTGGTGTATTTTATTAATGTATATAGATGTATTACATTCCCTAGGCACTCTGGCCCCTTTTTAACTTTACCGACTCACCAGCCTAAGTCACATTTACATAATAAATTATAGTTCATAATTGTTAGAACTGGGATGTTACAGTATTGATCTAGTAGGGGTGATCTCAACCATTACTCGTTCCCCTCACCATCTCTCTCATGCATCATTATCTACCTTGGAAAACCCCTTCAACAGTTATGCAACAATTTCTATTTTATTTAGTAACATAAATATATACATTACCTTTTATAACAAAAAGGTTCATCAATTCAAACATCCACACATATTCAGTGTGCCCATAGTCTTTTAGCAGGTTATAGTTATATTTACAAGCTAGGGGAAACATGGGTATGACAAGCATGAGGCTTCTAGGAGCAGGGTGTCTTCTAGGGAGGGATAATGCTAGAAAATAGGACTTGCCTCAATGACAGGGGGAGAAACTAATCAGGCATATTGGAGAGCAATTGTGATAGCGGATCTAGTACGGGAGACAAAGCTACTCCGAGGATGGGAGACATAGCTACTTCTAGGTGATTGTGGAGTGTGGTGAGAATGAATCTCTTGATAATAGGGAGTGTTGATTGTTTTAGCTTTAGGAAAGTATTCTCACGTGGAATATGTGTCAGGCACGTTGGAATCTTCATGGTAACCACATCACACTTTCAATTAGGTGAAAACCCCCTTGGAATGAAGTTGGGGTTTCATGGGTTTGGTGATGGGATTTCTGGGTTTGTGTTGGGGCTTCACACCCACAAGAAAGTATAATTTTATGTTGACGTGTGGAGGGCAATATATGATCACCCCTAAGGATTGTATATAAAGGATAGATGTAATTGTGACATTTCATTATGTAGACTGTGTGGAGACATGATGGAGCTAGCATAAGTGAGTCTGCACTTGTGCAAGGAGGCTTGGTGATTTCAGCAAAGGGAAATTATGCAATGGTGGAAAATATGTCCTAGGAGAGAGTAAGGATGCATGTTTGAAGGAAGTTGAGTTTTCCATACATGTATGTGAGTTGTAATGGGAACAATTGTGTATGTATGTGGATTGAAAAAAGGTGAATGGCATATGTAAGTGGGTTACAGTGGGAAAAGTTGCACATGTACGTGGGTTGCAGTAAGTTGAATCACGTAGGTCCATACAAGGTTTTCTGGGTAGTATCAGGTCCATACAGACTTACGTCAGTAGTCCATATAGGTGGTCTACAACAGATTTGTGGGTAGAGGAAACTTTTGGGGATTTTCTGAGGTTTGGTTTTCTGATTTTCTGTTTATTGGAGGACAAGATTGTCTTTATATTTTGGTGAAATTGTATTGGCTGGGAGGGATGGTTTTCACCTCATAATTTTTGAAATTGAAAAAGTTACATAACATAAATTTTGTGTCTCTTGTGTATTGATGATTCATCTCTTATCTTTTTGTTTCTGCTACATATATTTTTAGTCAATAATTTCCAATGTAAAATTGTTCAGTGATAACAGTTAGGGTTTAATGTTAGCTCACTAGGAAGCAATTTTTAAATCTGAAAATTAGTCACATACAGTTGCATGTAAAAATTGACACTAGGATGGGGGATGGGGCTCCCGTGGACCATAAAATAAAGAGGTATGGACATGTCAGAAGAAAAACAAGATGATCAGATATCAGTTATGGGTTCTGAAAGGATGAATAGACACAACTCGATGATCTATGAATGATAAGTATGAAGGATAGAAAATTATGAAAGGTGACAGATTTATTTACTGTGATGGAATTTATCTCTCATTATCTGCTTTTTGGTGTACCTTTTATATTCTCCTTCATTGGAATTCCTTGACCGGTTACAATTGCTTCTTCTTGATCTGGTTAAGTTATTTTAGGTAAGATTTTCTTTAACCAATTCTTGATATAATATCTCATTGGTGTCATGGTTACTTCTTGCCTTACTTTAATATAAAATAACAAATTTTCCATATCTTTGAAGTCCATCAAAATTCGATGTAGGGTATCCTCAATGTCTTCATTTTTATTTACATAACTAACCAACCAACTTTCCTCTTATGTTTCCAACTAATGAATCAAGTTGTTAAACCTCTCAACTGGTGAAGTCTTCAATGAGTCCAATTTTACTTCAAATTGTTTTTTTGACATAGTATGGAATTCAATATTAGATGTGGGTCCTCCACATCTATGGTTAACCCAGATAAATCCAGCTCAATTAATTTTAAATACAATTGTCATATTTTAACACTTATAGTATCACACTCAGCCAACATATCCCTTAAAACTTTGATTCTTTTAAGCCAACAACCTTGAGTTTCTTTACTTAGAATGCAAAAGGTAAGTCCTCTTATTTCCCCTAGAAATCACTAATTATTGAAACTTTTGCAACAAATGTGGAAATAACCCCTTTATAAAATTCTTCATCATTTTCAAGATCATCCTGAAGGTATATTTGTCTAAAATTGGTCATATTTGAGCCTAAGGGAACAAAACTTGTTTCCAATTCCCATGTCTCGAGGGTAAGAGTCATTCTTTTATGGATATTTTATTTAACATACCTTCTAATGGAAACAAGTAAACTTGATGTTCCTTTTAGTCTAGATTTGGATTACAGTGTCCCATGAAGACTTTTCCAAGGTTGTCTTGTGGCAGCTGGGATGACGAATAATGGTGGGGGCATTAAAGAATTCTATAATTATTTGATTCTATCCTTTAGAATGACATTTTAATTCTCCATTTATCAAACCAAAATTTGAAGGGCTTCTCCTATAGATTCATGAATCTATACAATTATGGAAGGTGGAGATCCATTGAAGTCGAGTTCTGAGCTCAATTATCCTTGAAACTTTTTTTTTGAATGGATTTTCTCAATAACTAGTTTCTTTGAATTTTTGTCAAACATGGAATTATGTAGGGTTATGGATTCCTCTTCAAATATAATTGTCTCTTGCGTGGACAAATCTGTTGCAATTGATTTTATCTCCCGAATTCTCTACTCTTCATCTAGAAATTCATTGTCCTCAATATTCACATCAAGATCCATATCTTCAAGAATAATTTTTTCTTTAGTTACTCCCTCACTGTATCCTTCCTTATTTGTTCCTCTTTCCACTTTTCTAGTTATTAGTAGGTTGTGGGGCCTTTCAATATTTCCCTTAGGAGGGTTTTGTTCACCTCAATCATCGAAATTATCTATTGCATATTTTCTTTTCTCTTGAACTACAAATTGGGATTTTTGTTTGGGTAGGCCTCTTTTTGAGAAACATTAGGAGACCGTGAACTCCTCTCATTCTTGAATCTTCCTCGTTGTCTATATTGATCAGTAGTACTGAATTTGTTTTTGTTATCCTCTTTCCTTTTATCAATAGACAATGCTTGAGGGTTTTGAATATCACCCTCTTGTTCTCCAAATAGTAAAGTATTAGAAAATGAGACATTGTACCTAACAAATGTCATGTGTTTCATAAATAATTGGCTAGGGTCAAATCCCTTAATTTCATTTTCTTCCTTTAGATTAAACTGATTGAACTAGACTGAAATTTCATTGATGTGTGTAATGTTTTTCACTGTTATCTCTACAATTTTCCGTGACATAGGAATGAACTATATTTTCCTCTTTTCATTAAAGAAATGGGCCCAAAATCTTTACTAATTTCATACTTCAACAACAAATATCTTATCTAAAACATAATATGACATATATGAGGGTATTTCACAAGAAAAGTAAATCCTGATAATATTGAAATGCTCTATTTCTTCAAATCTTCCTCTCTTATCTAAGAAGTATGTTTATTCTAGAGACAATATATATGTGTTGAGTCCATAAATAAGTTTTTTGAAATAATAAATGAATGCATTTTCTACTTCATAAAAGTCTCACATAGCCTTCTATTTCCATGAAGTGGGATACCACATATGAATAGGGTCAAGCTTAAAATTAAATTTCTTAGCCAAAGGAAAACCCTTGAAAATGTGGCGGTATGTAATGGCGAAAATTATGTATGAGGACATGTAGAATATTTTGTTCTTTCTTAAATTTTCCAATTGAAAAGATAATTCACTAGAAATACTATTTTCCCAATAAAATATTTCTCTTTCATGGATTGAAAAATATAAGATATACAAAGCTAGCCTTGGAATAGTATATGTAGATGCTTGCCCGACTACTCTAGCAAATAACCATGCCATTTATCAATAGGTTTTTTTCAATGAAATGACCTAAATACTTGAATATCGTCTGGAATAACTATTGGATCTTCAAGATATTCTCGTAGAAGCTCTAATCCTCCATTATTTTCCTTCATAAAGTCCTTGGCTTCATCACATTTGAAATTCATCATTCATTCTAGCAATCTGAGCATTCTCATGAATAGAGAAGGTGTTAAGGAAATAAGAGATTCTCGTTGCAAATGAACAATTCTATGATTCTTCTCGAATTTATCAATGCACCACAAAACCAACTCTTTGAAATCATATATGTCTGGAGAACATCTTGCTAGAGGAATTCCCAACGTCCAAATCTAGTTTGAACTCTTCTTCGGAAGTGGCAATGAAGAGTAATATATTTATGCACTCGAACACTAAAAACTATGATATTCTCATCCAAGTAAGTTGATGGTATCTCCAAAGAACAATTCTTTTCTTTTGATTATCATACTTAATCAAGTTGATGGATTAATTTACAGTTCTTTTCTAAATGTTATTACCAAAGTAAACCTTTTTACCATAATATGATTTGAGAATCTTGATTCAAAGGATTGTTAATATAAATTAAATTTATAATTGATGAGGAATTGTTTAGAGAAGATTACCATTAACAACAGATTTTAACACTTACCCAATTTTAGTCATTTCCAGGAGATTTGTATTAAATGTAAATTGGGGAACATGATAATATAAGACATGGATTACCACGGTGATATGGGATTTCTGTGAGATATTTTTGTATAAAAATCCTTCAATGAGGACCTTTTACTAATGCTTAATTGCATGTGGAGATGAGAAAATAATCATTAAGCATTGCATATAAACATGAGAAAATTTGTCATAATTATGTGCATGTGTGAAATTAAAATCTCTACTTAATCAAGCAAGAATGAAAACAAAACTCAGACATAAAATTTGACACCCATGTTGTAACTGAGTTCACTAGACTCTACGGGCTACGTATTTAAATCTGCATGGAATACAAATCTCTTTATTATCCTTCCTTTAGCAGGTTTGAAACCTTCTCAAAAAATGTGGCATGTGCTCCTTACAGGGCGGAAATCCCAAAGAATCATTCTCTTATACAAAGATAACTTAAGGCTCTCACATAAGTGACATTTCTTCAGACACTAGAAGGACTACATTCCTCTCCATGCATAGCTCTTTCTCAAAGGGGCCTAAAGGGGCCTCCAAAGGGGTCTTCCCTTCAATGATTAGATAAGTAATTTATGTAGTTTCCCTCTATCCATAATTCAAGGAGACATGATTCACAATTTTAGGATCTAATAACAACTCAAGGAAAAAATGAGAAAGCGTCTCAACCAACCTTAACTTCCCCTTAAGACTAGGAAACCAATTGGGATATAATGAGGAAGGATCCCAAACCAACTCATGAGACTCCCATTGATCCATATTATTTTGAGAAATAAATGAACGCAGAGATACAACAATGAAATATAAAAAGATATTGCAAGATGCACACAAATATTGCAATAAACACATAGATATAGTAATGAACATTTTTTATTAATGAGAGAATGTACATAAACTGTAAAATTACAGAGTGAATGACTCGCTAGAATGGTGGCATCTTATCTCTAAGAAGAGATGCGATGGCTACGCTCATTAAAAAGAATATGATGATTTTTATAATGAGGCTCTAGAGGTCTTTTTAACATAAATAAAATCCAAAACCCAACCTTGGAAGATGAAACGCCAAAATGTTTGTGGGCCCCGATGGGGATAGTTGGTACGTCAACTTCTGAAGGGCATAACTTTTGCATATGATCTTTGTTTGGGGCATTCTATACCTCTTCAGAAAGGTCTATCCAAGGTGTACATATTTCGTTCAGCCCATACCATGCCTTTTTCCATCGATTGAGTGTTTTCTTGCCCAAAAAACGTCATTTAGGGCCTCAAAATGGCCCTGAAAGTTTGGGACCCAAAAAACCGTAGAAAATTGCCAAGGTGGAAACCCATGTTTTGAGCTAGTGGAATAGGTGGGTGGCCACATATTTCTGCCTGGATCAATACTACTCCCTTAGGAAGAAATGGTCTCCATTGCATCAATTCCCTGAGGAATATTTTGTTGAATTTGAACCCTGGTGAGTTGCTTTCCCTGCTAAAGAAGCTTCCCTACTTAGCTTTTTGAAGGTTTTTATGAAACTATTGTTGGAAGGGTTGGATCTGTTTAACCAATCTAGCTGCATGATATTCTTGAGTGTGGGATGACTCTATTGGTGAAGATGTAGCATGAAGAACATGAAGGGATTTATCGTAAATGGGTTTGATTGGGCAGTATGGAGGCACCCACATAGGTGCAGTAGGAATATCTTGGTGCTCTTATACAATCATGTTTATCTACTTTTTCTAGATAGAAGGGTCTTGGGTTGAGGTTGCAGTGGTTATAGTGTCCTTCTCTTCTAACCAGGTTTTTAAGAGGCTAAACTTTGTAGTATGAGAGATTACTTTGCAACATTGTTTTGTCGGTACAGTAGACAGAACTACCTCTAGTATCCTATAGGGATGACCCCCCAGAGTAACAATGACACTATGGGGTTGAGACTCATAAAAAACATGATGCCTCCACATATATGGTTGGCCTAATAAAACATCACCGAATTCTAGTGGGGAAACATCACACAATACCTCATCCTTGAATGGCTTGATGTCCTATGAAAGGAAACACTACTGGTTGACACAAATATCCCATCCCCGGTGGAGCCATCCGATGTTGTATGGTTGCAGCTGTGGTGTTGTCAGTAAATCCAACTGCTTGATGACCTCTACTAAGATGAGTTTCTTCTAGCTTCCACTATCAAAAATAAAATGCAATGAGGTCCCCTTCACCTACATCTATAAATGGAGAAGGCGTTCCCCTCCTCAGGATCCTCTGGTTCTTCTGGTTGGATTGTTGCAGTCATGATAGTAGTAGTGGGTTCTGCATCAATTATCTGTCTCCTTTTATTATTTTCTGAATCATATTTCAAGTCAGGGCTCAGCTCTGTTTCTTTGAGCTCGACTACCAATGACTATTTTGAGTGACATTCATCGGTGTTGTGCCAAGGGATTTTGTGGAAGTTGGACCACTTCATAGTGTCCTTCTTTGTCTTTCCAGTGTCCTTCTTTTTCTTCTCGTTTCCCTTATTTTCCTATGGCTTGAATGGTTTTCTTGAGGTTTAATTTTCTATGAGTTAGGGTTTCCTTTACCATACTTTGGTTGTTGTAGATTTACAAACCCAGATTCCCACTTGTTCTGTTGCTTACATTTCTGCTTGATTTTGAAAACATATCTATAAGCGACTCCCAATGATGAGAAGTCCTAAAAATCCATTTTGGTTTGTATGTACCTATGTAGAGCCCCATGGTATTTCATAACCAAATGATTCTCAGAGTATTTGATACCTAACTTGGTGCACAAGGTATTTGTGAACTATGACACTATTTGGTACCACTTTTGATGTAGCATGGTTCATCTCATGTATTGGTCATCATAGTTTCCCACAAGGTAATATTTCCCCTTGACCATATCCATAAAACAATCCCAAGTGGGATCAGCCCCAAATATTCCAAACTCCTCTATGGACTTTTTCTCCCAGTAAGTTTCCCACCAATGTTTGACATGGGGAAGAGCCTTAAGGAGTGCAAAGGTGATCTTTTCTCTGTCGAAAAAATTGTGAACAAACAGATAAACTTCTAGCAAATTTAACCATTTTTCCAAAGCATCTGCATCAATGTGACCTTAAAATATAGGAATATAAAAATTAACATGTACCTTGAATGGAGCAGTGTCTCTAAAGTCACTTCTTGACAAAGATGCACCTGATATTTTTGACAATAGTTGAAGGATTTGGGAAAAATTCTCCAACATCTCATTCCTCTGTTGCACGAGAGATTTTGTGAGCAACAACTTGATGGAATCTTCTGCTCCCATGTATCTCTTTTCTTCCACCATGGGAGGTTGCTTGGGCTGGAAAGAGCATTTTTCCTCGAGATAAACTAAGTCGATACCCAACTCTCTATACCCTAACCTTGTAGGGTACATGCACCAGGAAGCGACAAGGAGTAGCCTACTCTGATACCACTGATCCATATTATTTTGAGAAGAAAATGAATGCAAAGATACAACAATGAAATATACAAAGATATTTAGAGATACACACAAATATTTCAATAAACACAAAGATAGAGTAATGCACAATTTTTATTAATGAGAGAATGTATAGAAACTATAAAACTACAGAGTGAATGACTCGCTAGAATAGTGGTAGCGTATCTCTGAGAGGATATGTGATGGCTATGCTCATTCAAAAGATGATGATGATGTTTACAATGAGTCTCTAAAGGCATATTTAACATAAAGAAAATCCAAAACCCTAACATTGGAAGATGAAACACAAAAAGGTTTGAGGGCCCCGATGGGGGTATTTGGTATGTCAACTTCCCAAGGGCATAATGTTTGCATATGATATTTTTTTGGTGTGTTATATACCTCATTAGAAAGGGGTAGACGAGGAGTACATATTATTTTCATCCCAAACCATGCCTTCTACCATCATCTAGGCATTTTTGTGCACAAAAAATGTCATTTAGGGCCTCAAATTGGCCTTGGAAGTTCGGGACCAAACAAACCGTAGAAAAAATACCAAGGTGGAAATGCATGTTTTGATCCAGTGGAATAGGTGGGTGGCCACCAATTTCCTCTTGGATCACCCAACTTCCTCTTAAAATTAGGAAACTAAATTTTGAGGTAGGATTCTCACATAAAACTAATTTCCTCTTAAAACTAGGAAACTAATTTGTGAGTTGGATTCTCACACATAATTTTAATTTCCTTTTTACAAATTAAATAAAAAATAGAAGAGCAAATTATGCTAAAAAATATTAATCATTTTTCAAATATGAAGCATCAAATATTCCTTTTAAACTTTGTCACATATCATCAATCATCATTTTAATCATCTTCTCCATGGTGTGAAAAGTAATGAATCCTTGTGTGGAGATCCTCCTAGATCACATGAGGTGGTGAAAAATTGTGATGGTGGAATAGAAAGGTAGTGGAATGGAGGGGTAAGAGAATGACAAGGTCAGGAGTATATGGAGGAGAAATGAAATCACCATGGACCCACGACAAGACTTATAGAATTTTACTAAGTGTTGGGAGATCACAGTCTTATAAACAAGAGGGATGGTGGGGTATGGACAAGAGTTCTAAAATCCCACGGACTTACGGTAAAACTTAAATAATTTGACTGAGTATAAGAAATGGATCGTTAAGGTGGGATTACGGGTATGGATGGGACAATTGGGAGATATCCTAGATTCCAGATGGAACATTTTGAAAATTTCAAAGTATAGGTGCTAAATGGAGGCGACGAAAATTGATGGTGTATTTTGGGGATCATGGAAGTTTTAACAAGACTAAAAGATACATTATGAACCCACAAAAATCTTGAAATTTTCTAAGTATGGGAAAACAATGAAGAAATATACAAGAGATATTTTACGAGACTCAACACATTCGAGGATCAACAACTAGCTCCAACTGTAGGATGGTAACCCCTTGTGGGTTACTGAGAATCCATAATATTAAGCATTGGAAAATGGAGTTAGCATGAAAAAGAAAATGAAAAACAAAGACTTGAAAAATATTTATAAGGAAAATAAACTATATACAGATGGTGACTGAGAATTTTTAAGATAAAAACTTTTAAGGTGTTACCCATTGAATGGAAACATATGGACTATTCCTTTCATGTATTTCAACAAATAAGAGTTGTACCCAAGAAAATTTTCAATCATAAAAGGACCAATCCACAACTCTTCAATTTTTGTATGCAGGGATGTTTTTTCTTTTTCTTTATTCCATAAGAACACCAACTAACCCTTTCGAAAATCCTTTGTTGATGCATTTTGATCAAAATGTCTTTTGATGGTCTGTTGCCTTTGGCTCATGTTTCTCAATTCCTC
>ML810013.1:242361-255242 GCA_009831015.1 Picea engelmannii | reverse complement strand
AAACTAATACAAACTAAAATCATAAGCATATGGATAAAGAAATAACAAACGCAACAAGACCAATATCACCAATGTTTTTAGGCTGATCAATTGATGAAATCAAAGCACAATGAAGAAAGGGGACTATGAGTCCCTTCTTCCTCTAAAGGAAGGCTCTTGGGCCCTCACAAACTTGTTCTCCTTACGATAAGAAAAATAAAGATGGTGGTGAAAGAAATCCCAAGCACATCCACTCAATGGAGAGGTGGATTGCTTCAATGAAATGGTGTCAATGTGTTATTGTCAAGGAGTGAGTCCTTAAAACAATCTAGACAGCATAACATTACATGAAATTCCTTGAGAAAATGATGTTTCTTCATGGCTTTTTATAACATTGCATTGGGTGATTATGTAACTCCTTTGAAGTGTGAAAAGGGGATCTTTAGGGCTTCATTAGGTCTTTGACCAGCCTACCATGCGGATTCAGCTCAGATTTGAGGGTCAAATCGGCTTGGGATCTGATCCATAAGTGGTTGGGAGGCCGACCAATTCAATAAATGCGTCATTTAGCAGGTGCGCGGGTTTTTGCGCCAACAATCGTGCATCGTGTGCGTATGCACGCATGGTGCGTTCATGTTCCGCGCATGTGCGTGCGCACCAAACTTCTGTAAAGCGCCCTTCAATTTTTGGTTACTTTGTATAGTTTTTGACCTTTTTGGAATGCTATGAAATTAATTCACTGCCATGAATGACTTCATTATTGTTTGACGATGCCGATTTCTTGTCACCATGTGCGGACGAAATTTCAGTGATAACAAATGCCCCCTGATGGATGAGGTTAGGAGCATACATATAGCCGAAATCCATCAACGTTTCTTCTACTGAGAATGTTGTTGTAAGAGAGAGCAATAGTGGGACCATTCAGAGCGATCCGTTGGATAAAAAAGGAACCGGTAGGACCCGACCTTCTGAGAGTTGTGCAAAAAATAGAAAACTGTGTACAAACGAGGCGGGCATGCCCCATGCTCGTGTTATGTAAATCTAAAAAAAGATGACTGAAGTGTTGGTGTAGACAACTACAGCGCCCTCAGGGGCAGTGATGATAAAGGTAGAAGACAATTCTGCAAAGGAACATACTCTGAACAATAGGCAATGATCGCGGTAATAAGTATCAACGATGATGCGGGCATTGATGGCCCTACCCAATTCAGAGGTCTTTAGCAAATGATAGAAATAACTGCAATAGTCGCAACGTTATGGTGTCGAATGTTATGGGGGCCAATGACAGCAGGGAGCAATGGTGTTTCACCCTGTGTCGTCTGAGATCTCTCATTGAATGGAGAATGAGAATCAAGATACTGTCGCCCTTCTGGAAAATGGTGCTGATGTCGACAAAAGGGGGATGCGACTCCCAGAAGCAAAGGGCTTCATGGAATCTATTGAGGTGAGGAAGTGGCAGAGGTACATGGATGAAGTCAAGAAGTGGGAAGACTCAAGACTTCCCTTGGTTGGAGGATGTATGAGATGAAAAGTGGCCGCAACCGTGTAACAAGGTCGAGTGTCAGGGGGACGACAAGACCGATGATAAGTTGTGCCAGAGGCGGGACAAGGTGAACAAATTCAGAGGGTAGAGGTAAATGACCTGTGGAGTACTCTGAAGATATGAACGATGTTGGCAAGGGTAGATGAGAAGTAATGCTCCAACCAAGGGTGACATGGGTTGCGCGTGGCCAAAATGAAGCAAGTCGCCAATGGTGACGAAAAAAGAAAATGTAAAGACTGGAAATACAGGTGTTTGTACAAATAAATAACGAATAATGTTTTGGAAAAAATGTGCAAATACAGAAACGGGTGCCCCAGTGTAAAATGAGTGCCCCTGGGAGGGTAGAATTTTCTTGGAAAACTGATGAAGGGTGGGGGCCCCATTGGTGAGTTTCTGTATGAGGTAGGTGAAATGAAGATAGGTTTGCAGATGGGCAAACTGATGGTGGATGAAAATGAAGGGTTCGTGAGATTGCGGAGGTGCAGGTGAAAAATAGAACCGTGAATAGATAACCTGGGAGTCCATACGACAAGCTAGCAAAATGAGGAGAAGAAGTATGTGGCTAATGCACGACATGATGAAAGACTATCAAGACTTCCATCCCTAAAGGGTAATGAAGAACAACATGAGTGTCAAAAGTGCCAAAAGTTGCTATGAATGGGACAACTCATGTGGGTGAGAATGCTACCGGGTGACAGTACCGTAGGTGCAAATGGAGGCGTGGGTACTACAGAGTCGGAAATGAGGACCCTAAAGGCCAATATCAGAGGGTGTGACTGGAAATGTAAATGCAATACAGCGGGAGAGACTACATGCCAGTGCTGATTATATACCTGAAGGGGTGATGTTGATGAATGATGAGAAAGTACCTACACACATAACAACCAAATACCCAAAGTGAACAATATCTGAAAAGAATCAAAGAGATGAACATGTATTTGATAAATGTGACTTTGCGCATGCGTACCTGACCATGATATAGAAAAAAGGCATTGGGATGAAAAGTGACCCAGGGACAGCTATGATGTAGGTGGCGGGATGTTGATCCCGTGGCTGAAGATGGTTTGAAAAATGGACACCTTGGGCTCTCGAAATGGTGAGTGGAAGTTTGGCAAAAGGCCTATATATAGCTGTAGGGCCCACATTGCCACCTTATTTGTACCTGCTGCAACAGTGACTGGACGAGAAGATTTCAGAGGAGATGTGGAGATTTGGGGAGGACGAGGCATCCAATCGACGTTCTACGAGTATAAGGTTAGTGGTCTGGTCATCCTGCATAGAATTAGGTTTTCAATTTTTGGGCAGGGTTTGTACGGAGGACCGTACAGGGGTAGTTAGGGATTGTTTAGGGGGTGTGGGGCCCACATGCGCGGGCGATTTGGTGAAAAGCGCGCATACGTGCGCACTTGTAAACTGAACATATGTGCATGGGTGCGTGGTAGGGGGAATTTAAGGCGCGCCCGAGGGGCGCGCCTGTGAGTTGAACAGGCGCACATTAGTGCGCGCCTGTAAGTTTAACAGGCACACACCTATGCACATCTGTAAAATGAACAGGTGCGCATGAGGGCACGCCTATGAAGCGAACAGGTGTGCGCTGATGCGCACCTATTCAGTGTACAGGCGCGCATATATGCGCACCTGTGTGATGAATAGGCGCGCATGGGTGCGCGCCTGTGGGAACAAAAACCGCGCCTAGGAGGCAAGGTTGAAGGGTAAAAAATGAGTCTTTTTGATGTTGTTGATGGTTATGTGATCTGATATAGGACTCTGTGTTGGTTGCAGGTGGCCAGCAGTGACGATGCCAGTGCGATGGCGAGAGTGAGACTGGTCCCAGCTGCGAGATGCTGTGGCCATTGAGGGGCCTGGGGTGAGGACGACTTTGGCAACCTGTGGGTTGCTAAAGTTCTTTGAGTGCCCGTTGATACGGGCCCAGGAGTACTTACTACAGTTCCTGCTCCAGATGTGGAGTCCGAAGCGGCACTGCTTCCTCGTGCGAGGAGAGCAGATCCCCTTCACTGCAATGGAGGATGTATATTTTTTGACTGGGCTCACCTTTCGGGGAATGCCCCTACCAGCAGAGCCTATGCTATAGAGGGATATATCCCTTACGACTATTGGAGAGCGATACTGCTCGGGTGAGAAATTTATGTCGGGGACTGTTGTGAGCATTAGTGCTATAGACTCCTTGGCTCATTGTTGCATAGCGGCGATGATTGTTCGTGTATATGGGTCACTTGCAACCCAACAGATTAGTGGTGGCCAGCTGCTGGTGCTAGAGAGAGTGGTGGGTGGTGAGCAGTTCGCGTGGGGACTGACGCTGCATGTGCGGATGATAGCGCAGTTGGACCATTGTCGGTCCACAGGTACAAGAGAGTTCTCTTTTGGGTCTATCCTGGTAGCCTGGTTTTTGGAGAGGGTGCCCATGTTGTGCCTGAGAGTTCTACTAGATATGTCAGGGGCACGAGAGCTGCGATTGAGGCGGTGGTCTACATTTTTGGTTCGCCACGGTGGTGGCGAAGGTGGCCACTACTTTTCAGCAGAGGCGACATAGATATGGCGGCAGATGTTGCAGGTAGTACTTCGGTACCCCTATGCTGGGGTTGACTTCTGGGGGGACCCGGACATGGTGCTGCCTCCTGGGGAGGTTTTTGACCATCGAGGTACATTGAGTATTGTGTATGTTTTTTATTTATGTTGTCTTTTGAGATATCAGTCCATATGTATGTGATATAGATGCTGATACTATCTGTTGTTGTTGTTTTGTGCATGTGCAAATGTGGCACCTCGCGGGCACGAGGTGGATATGCAGAGAGTACCGGCTCGTCGAGAGCTGAAGAAACACCCGCAGGGAGAGAGACGTCGGTGGGAGGATGCTGCGGAGCGACCTGCTGAGCCTGAGAGGGCAGCGAGGAGGCGCTGGTTCGATGATCCCGGTGCGGGGTCATCACACGCTCCTCCGGCGGTGGCCAGAGTAGATTTTGATGACATACGTCGTCATCTGGATACGGTGTTGCAGGATGTGCTTGAGGGCATGTGGACGCGTATCCAGGACGAGAGCTTCCTGGAGTAGTGTGTGGGGGTGCCGCCACCATGGTGGGCCATAGTGCGGCGAGCAGTAGTGCTTGCTGCAATGACTAGTGGACACCTGCCGCCGGGGCAGGAGGGTCCTGTGGGTGGTCCACCACCGCCTGGGGCAGGTGGTGGTGGGCCACCACCTCCTCTTGAGGGAGGAGCTGGTGGTGGTGCGATAGAGGCACCATGACTGATGTATGATGTATATCTTTTTGGGTGTATATAGGCTGGTGAGCCGATTTTTGTACCGAGGTGTTGTGTTGGCCTGCGGGCACATGTATTTTTGTATTTAAACATTCAGATGGCCTGATGGGCCTTGATATCAATATATACATGAGTATACCTTTTTGAGATCCTGATGTTGGCTACATGTGTTTTTTGCTTTTGATGATGTCTATTCTATATATATGTTGTGACAGGATTTATGATATGTTTATGTATGTGTAGCTTGATGTGATATATGCCAATCTAACACCATGTTAGATATTTTATCTATTGTTTGATTCAATTGTCTTGGAATATGTGTAAATGTAATGGAATCAAAATGTCGAGATAATAGTCTAACCTGCAGGTATTTGCGAAAGAGGCACAGATCGCGTACACGGTATACATTGTTGAGCTGGAGAACGACTAGTTGAGAGTCGAGGAAGACGCTAAGGTGACGAATATGATGATGCTCGGCATCGGCCAGGAGGCCAATGACCGCAGTGTATTCGGCTTGGTTGTTGGTTGCTGGTCCCAAACATATGCCGCTTGAATGTAGCATTTCGTGTGAGGGGGTGTATAGAGCCCAAGCTGTCGAAGCTAGATTTTGTGTCCAACGGCTGGCACCGTCGGCGTAACCAATGTGGTAGGCTAGTGGAGGAAGCATCTATCAATAACACAAAGGATAGTTTAGATGAGAGGGTAGGAGAAAAAAGATTAAAAACACTAAAAAGAAAAAATAACCTAAAGTAGAATGACTACTTCTAAGCATAAAATTTCTTGAGGTATAACCCATTGATGAGTTTCTTGAGTGAGAGGCCTTCGGGGGAGGCCAGGATGTATGCGCTTTTGGTGAGGCAATGTTGGATGATGTAAGGGCCATGCCAAAGTGATTCGAATTTTCCATGGCCAAAGGTATCATGGGCGATATCATAGGCCAGGACGAGGTCACCTTTGCGGAATGATTGAAGGTTGACATGGCGATCAAAGGTAGCCTTGGATCATTTTTTAGCTGCCTCATTGTTCTGTAAGGAAGATCAATGATCTTCATCCAGAGACTCCAAGTTCAGCAAGTGCTGCTCCATTGGAGCAGTGTCAGGTAAAAGCTCAATTACAGTGCGCAGGGTGGGAATTTCGCACTCAATGGGAAGAGTTGCCTCGACCCCATGGAAAAAATGAAATGGCGTGAAACCTGTAGCGGTATTTACTTCCGTTCAATATGCCCATAGCACTGAAAATAACATATGATGCCAATTGGTTTTATGTTTATTAACCATGTGCTGTAACATGGTCTTGAGGACTTTGTTTACTGCCTCGACCTATCCATTTGACTGAGGGTAATATGGCGAGGCAAACTCGTGAGAGAAGCCTAAACAATATGAGAGTTCGACGAAGATCTCATTCTCTAAGTGTTTCCCGTGGTCGGAGACAATTTGGAGTGGTACTCCAAAACGGGATATGACATGGTTAAAGAAAAAACGGGCTGCAGTATCAGCGGTGTTGTTGAAAGTGGGCATAGCTTCAGCCCATTTGGTGAAGTAATCGACGATGACAACAATGTATTTGTGACCATTACTGGAGGGGGGATTACAAGTCATAAAGTCGATTCCCCATTTACAAAAAGGGCCTACAATAATGACAGGGTGAAGAAGAGCGGGGGGAGCTCGGGCTTTGTTGGCATAGAGCTGACATTGCTCACATTGTTTCACGGCATGAATGCAATCGTGAAATAGGGTAGGCCAAAAGTAACTGTCTCGGATAATATTTTGAGCCGTGGATATACCCGAAAGATGGCCCCCACATGCACCATTGTGGCAGTCGTTTAAGACTCTGTCGGCCTCGTCAATAGTCAGGCAACAATGAAGAATGGTGTCGACGCCTCGCCGGTATAGGATGTCTCTGATGAGGAGATAATGAGGGGCCCGATGGAGAATACGTTGTCGATCATCTCGTGAAAGGTGGTTACCAAAATTTTGAGTTCGTAGGTAGACGAGAAAGTCACCATACCAAAGATCATCTGAAGAGATGTGAAAGAGATGTTCGTCGGGAAAGTCGGTATTGACGGGGGCACTGATGGTGTCAGAGGGGAGGACCGTGACAAGTTTGGCGAGAACGAGGGCCTTCTTACTCTTAGGTGTTGAGAACTTGAGGTCGTACTCTTGAAGGATAACGATCCATCGAGCGAATTTGTCGTTAACTTGCCGACGGCTGAGCAAGTACTGCATAGGGTTAGAATCTGCGACGACCTTTGTGGTGCGAAGCAGAATGTAATGACGCAGTTTCTGGACTGCGAGGACAACTGCAAGAGCAAGTTTTTCTTCGTGTTTATATTTCAGGGGTGGTCCTAAGAGGTTCTTACTAACGTAGTAAATGACGTGTTCACGATTTTCATCGCCGAGATGGACGAGGACGTCGGCTACTGATACAGCTGATGTTGATACGTAGAGGATGTAGTCACGATTATAGTCAGGTGCACTGATTAAAGGTGCATTGGACAGTGTTGTTTTAAGATCGTCAAACGACTGTTGGGCATAGTCATCCCAGTGAAAAGGGATGTCATGACGTAGTAAGTGAAGGAAACCGTGTGCGCGTATGGCGTAATCAGGGACAAAGCGTCTAAGAAAGTTAGCTTTTCCCTGTAGACTTTGAAGTTGTCGTAAATTCCGAGGAGGTGGAATTTCGGTGATAGCTTTGACTTTGAGGGGGTCCACGGTAATACCGCTTTTGGAAACAATAAAACCAAGGAGGCGCCCTATGGTGACGCAGAACACACACTTGAGAGGGTTCAAGCGGATGTTGTACTGGAGACACCGTTGAAAGATGATTCATAAATCATCAAGATGTTGGGTGTATTTTTTGGATCGATCTGTGAGGTCGTCCAAGTAAGCGAGGATGATTTCAGCCAGATCGTGAAAGATGTATGTCATTTCCCGCTGGAAAGTTGCGCCGACATTTTTTAAGCTGAAAGGCATGACATGATATGTAAAAGTACCCCACGGGGTAATGAATGCAGTTTTATACTGATCGGCTGGGTGAATTTGAATTTGGTTATAGCCAGAGAATCCATCCATAAAGGAGAGAGCCTCGTGGCTGCCGTAGTCGTCAATAATTTGATCGATGAAAGGCGTTGGAAAGTTGTCTTTGGGACATGCGTTGTTGAGATCGCGAAAGTCGGTGCAAACGCGAATAATGCCCTGTTTTTTGTCGACGGGTACAGGGTTGGAAACCCATGAAGTGTAGGCGATGGGGTAAATAAACCTGGCCATACGTAATTTGTCAATTTTGGCTTTGATAGCTGCGGCCTTGGATGGGTGTAGCGGTCGCTGTTTCTGGCGAACTGGTGTGATGTCAGGCCAGTTGTCGATGCGATGCTCGAAAATAGATGGGTCAAGGCTAGGCATTTTATGTATGACCAGGCAAAAATATCCCTATATTCCTAGAAGAGGGCTTTATATGCGGAGATTTCCTGAGGAGTGCAAGCAGCTCCAATGATGATTTCTTCGACGATGTCATTTTTAATGGAAATGTCGATTTTGATGGTGGGGGAAATGTTGGCCATATTACCTTCTTCAAAAGCGTCAGGGGTAGGAATGGGATTGTTGAACCAATTGATAGGCCCAGATGGGATAAAATCTTTGGTTTCGACCGCGTAAATGGGGTTTTGGTTAGGAGGCATGAGGGCTTCCTGTGGAAGGAAGAGTGCATGATGATGTAGTGCGTACTAGGGAGAGTCTGGGTGTTGTATCTCTTCCAGTATTTCCTCGTTGTATTGGAAACAACGGGTATATAAGGGATCATGAGAAGTGATCTCAGTGACCGTGTGGTTGCCCCCTAATGGAGAAGCAGGGGGAGCAATGCCAGGAGATGGTGAGGGTTCACTCGACATAAACCATATATTGAAGTACTGAGGGGTACCCGTGGTGGTTGGGTGGATAGTGTCCACAGGGGAATGAGCAGGAGAGTTGGGGGGGTTGCGGGGTAAATCCTCAGAGATGTCATTTAAGAACCATGGAGGCGTTGGGAGTGCTTCGGGTTTAGGAGAAATGACATGAAGATCCTCGAGTGACGAAGTCATGTTAATTATCGCCTCCACGGGTCGGTGATGCAGGGCCAATTGATGTTGCCTGTATGCAAGGATCATAGGACACTGGTATGTAAAATGAGCCAATGAATCACAGAGAGAGCAAGGGCATCTCATACATTCATTGACGGAAGTGGTGACATAACGAATGTCAGTGATATTTGAAGAGGACATGGCAGGGCGTGGGTTGTTCTGTAAGTTTTGGCGTACAACCGATAATGTCTGCCAAAAACGTGGAGTGTTGGGCAATGATGGGTGTAATGGCCATATTTTGAACATATAGCACACTCATATTTGGTCCTCAACCCTTTACTACTGGATGGTTGGGTGGTAGGGGGGGGACTAGCAGTAGTGACGGGTGTTGTGGGGATTTGATTGGGGGAAATTAAATTTCGTAATTCAGGTAGGGATGGGCAATTGTTGGTTTGGTGGCCCTCTTTCTCACATAGTGTGCAAGGGGGTGGGATGCGTGGATGAAGTGGAGCGGTGGGCTCTTTCTTCTTCCTCCTGCCCCCACCTATAGTAGGGGGGGTAGTGAGTATGGGGGTAGTGGGGGTAAGGACAGGAATCGTCATGGGGATTCCTTCCTGTGGGGGAAGGGATGGTCGGGGGACCATCTCTGGTAGTGTGAGCATTGCGGCTACCTGAAAATCTTCTATACTGGGTGGAGGGTAAAAGAAGGGAATTTGAGTGAGGGGTTGGGGAACTATCTCCCAGACAGGATTATTCCCTTGAGGGGATGTGGATTCGTGGACTTTTGAGGTCGACGAGTGCACAGGAGGCTCCGACTGGAGTGGTTCTACGACTATTGAGACGTCAGGAATGACAGAAGCCTCCTGAGGAGGAAGAGAATCCTCCGTGTGAGTTCCGTTAGATGAGATGACGCATACTTGATTAGCAAGATGAAGGAGTGGTGGTGCTCCATGGTACGTCCCTAGTAAGGATGGATCTCTGAAAATCCCAGGACCCATCTCTACGAGTGGATATGCATCTTGGTTTGTGCGAATGAGGGGAAGAATGTTATCGAGATTGGCAGATGGGTTAGGCTCATAATGTGAGACTTGGTCGATGGTCACGATCTTCCCGTTGTGGGGAACATGATTTTCCGAAAGATGAAGGATGCTACTACCTTCATAGCATACATGTAGCTACGTCCGAACAAGATATTGTAATCGAACAGAGTGTCGATAACTTCAATGTCAATGAGAATAGTTTTTCCCCCGAGTTCAACGGGTACATTTTGGAAGAGCCCTTTAAGAGATGATGGTCATCCGTCATAAGCTCGTAAGGTAATGGCAGAGGGTATGAGTTTTGGGGAACCAAGTTTCTGCCATACTGTTTTGGACATGATGCATGTAGATGCACCTTCATCGATGATACACCGATGAATGGTGATGTTCTGTATTTTCACTGGTATTTGAATAACGACCAGGGTGGGAAGATGAGGTTCACTATTATCGAGATCAAAGGTGATGAGTCGAGTATCGGCAGGGTCGACTACCCCCAAGGCGGAAAGTAGTGATTCCCGCTGAGTAGGGAAAGTCTGGAGGACTTCCAAGACTGACATGGTAGTCGGGGATTGTGCTAAGTCGTCAACCAAGCTATAGTTATGAGCTTCCCTAGCCTGTGGGTTGTGAACATTCCTGCGTAAGGGGATGCGAGGGATGCATAATGGTGGTTTGACAGAAGGGCGAGGGATCACCAATGGGGGTACCATTGGTGTAGGGGTTGTCTCTGGAGAGATAGGAGTAGACTCAGCTGGTGTATGATACTGACGATTACGTGTTTGCAAAAGGATTTCTTCCTCACTGGTGAGGGGACTTGTACCCTCTGTTGGATTATTGGGGTTGTGGTATTGACCCATATGAGGTGGGGGATGATGCATTTCCTATTGGGTGTTTATCACACCTTTATGTGGGATAGGATTTTGCAGCACGGCGGGAGGGGGTTGTTGCACGTATTGTTGTGGTGCCTGCTGAGGGGTAGTTTGTGCAGGGGAAGGGGGAAGGCTCCCAGAGTCTTTCAACCATTTAAAATCAATGATCTGGGGGCAATGGTGAGTGTAATGACCGAACTCACCACAAAGGGCACAAGGGAAGATGGTTTTAACATTATTCTTCCCTGGGCGTTTGTTGGTATTATTGCCCCCTTGGGGGTTTTGGTTCCCTTGGTTCTGGTTGCCCCCAGTGGGTTGGTGTTATGGGGGTTGATTCTTGCCTTGACCAAGGTTGTTATTATTCATGTTCCGTCCTTTCTTCTTGGCATTGTTCGAAGGGTGATTTGGGTTGGCTGTGTTCAACTGTTCAAAATTTTGGTATTGTTGAGTAGCAGAGGGTTGAACAAAATTTACCCTTGCATGAGGATGTGGGGGAGCCATGGGTTGTGGAGGACCAGGAAATGGGAAGTATGGATTTTGTGGTGGTATCGATCCATAAGGTTTGTAGGAAGGTGTAGTTCTTTCACTAGTACTATAAGCGGATGTTGAGGGAGCACCACTGTTTGTGGGAATAGATGGATGTATGGGGGGTGCCAGTGGTGGTCCACTGGTGGGTGGAGGTATAGCAACAGGGTATGGCTATTTATAAGGGGGTGGGGGATAATAAGAAGTGCCCCCATATGCCGACGGGTATTGGGGTGTTCCATACATCAGTGGTGGTTGGGGTTGTGGACTATGGTGTGTGGTGGCACCTATTAGTCTGTCTACTGAATGAGACATTCCAGGTTTGTCTTGGCCAAATGGCAATGGTTTTGGAAGATCGGGAAGTATCATGTATAAGTACCCTGACTGTGCGTAGATGAGGTCATATTGTTGGGCCTTACTGATGGCTTCCTCTTCAGATTGCGGTAAGGTGGAAGCTACATCCTTTCCAAGGAGAGAGACAAGTGATCTAAGAATCCAGTCAAGACACTATTTCTTGGTGGTTTCTGCTTTACACAAACTGCGTCGCCTATGCCACTCATGAATGTGGTCAGCGATGTGTGTGGCTGAGGTTTGTTTGAATTTAGACAGTAGTTCTAGACCATTGTCATGGCGGATGGGTAATTGAAAGAATTCCAAGAATGTTTTGCCCAATGACTCAAAGGTCGCATGGGACCCTGATTTTTCTTCGACATACCATTTGGCTGATGGGCCAGTGAGTGTGCGTTGAAATAATCGCAGTCTGATGGAATCATCCATAATGCTATTAGAAGAACACCATAGATGAAAGGTCATGACATGGTTGGCAGGGTCATCCCCTTCCTTTCCTTCAAACTTTGGTATGTCTGAAGGAATTTTTGTTGGCATTGCAGGCCATGTGGCGTCATGCAATATAGGATCATTGGTGAGTTTGGTGAGATCTGGGATGTTGAGAGAGGCCAAATATGGCATCTGTAGTGGGGTGGGAGGGTTAGCTCCAGCCATAGTGTGTTGTGAACTTGACCCTTGATGGGGACTAGGTGGGTTAGTGCTCCCTCCTTGAGAGGAAGTGGGTCCCCCGCTTCCTTGTAAAGGAGAGCGAGTGAACAGATGTCCTTGGGAAGATGACCCAAGTAATGTAGAACCAAGCAAAGTTGATCCTAAGATAGTAGCACTCACAGGAGTGTGTGAAAGAGGTACCGATGAGCGGGTACGACCAGAGACTCCCCCTAAGATAGGAGGGAGGTTGAGAAAGCGTCGTGAACGACGGGGGTTCTGTGGTTCCCCTATGATGTCAGACTAGTTGTGTGAATGTGTGCAAAAAGTGGTGAGAGAAATACAGAAACAAGTTTCATTGTTGTGACTGTTTACACAATATATATATCAAAGTCAAACTATAATCATATGTGCATCATATGTAAATGAGAAAGAATCATATATGTGGGTAAGAGGGTTTTGTCCGCGTGGGGAAATCAAAAGAAAGCAAATACTCGTGTCCTAGAAGACGTAACGTCCTTCCTCTCAAATAGCACTGGACCTTCCAATAGTACTCAACAGTGGGGTCTGAAGTCACTGGAAGAGAAACTAGTGAAGGATGAAACAAT
>ML810013.1:216046-242285 GCA_009831015.1 Picea engelmannii | reverse complement strand
CACAGAACAACTAGACCTCGGCCTTCAACCCTTCACGGGTATCTCCCTGCCTTATGGTGATTGGAACACTTGACTTGGAGGATTTGAAGTTCCCTATTTGACAACCTCTATGTTTTATCAATGTGAGAACCAGATAACGGGGATTTATTTGGATGCCTATCCCCGAAATTCTACCTAGACTAAAAAATTTCTTTTGGCACCTCATGTGGAGGAAAACTTAGTGAGTTTTTAGAAAGATTTTAGATGAAGTTGTTTTGTGAGGCTGGGGGTGAGAACCAACCTCGTTTGATTAAAAGTGGGAGTGGATAGTCCTTTCAAGAAAAGATGGGGTATTTTCCGGAATCCCTTTGGAGGAAACTTACTTAGACCTCCATGTTTCGAGAAGAGGCTATGTGAGTGAAAAGTGACTTTTGTGTGTCAGTGAAAGTGTTCCAAATTTTAGTTAATTAGATGTCACCTTGCTGCATGTGGACTTCGCTTGGTCCTTACAAGAGTTTGATTACCTAATTAGCTAGATGTCATTGGTACAGCCTTGCGGAATTCAAAATCCCTAGGAAGCTAGCATGTGGACATGTGGGTCCGTTACTATCCTTTAACTCCCTATGATGATGTAATCTAGAAAAAGCATGAAACTATCCTATATTGAACATGTGGGCATGTATGGGCCCGTTACAAACCTTTAAACTCTCCTAGTGTTCTGATCTAAGAAAGCGAAATTCTAAACATTATCCTATCTTTGTGACATGTGGGCATGTATGGGACCGTTACAAACCTAAGATATGTTTTAAAAATGAAACTAAGAGGGGTCCCAAAAGGGCCTTTGTCCTCTCCTAAAGGTTTTGAAATTTTGTTAACGGAGATGAGATTGTTTTCACAATCTTTTTCTAATTCTCAAGATCGCTTGGAGGCGTGAGAGAAGAGCATACTCAAGGATTGCTACTTCAACTTCTAGTCCCAAATGTGAGTTAGATGTGATTAGATATGACTGTCCACTTATGTTATAAGTCAAAGCAAGCCATCCATGTGGCAAAAAGAAAATGAGGGAAATTGATTTTTATCCTCCTAAGTGCCTATATGTGCTCGACTAACCCCTTTATATTATGAGGGGACTAAGTGTAATGTGGCTTTACAGCATTTTTGACAACATATTTAAGAAGGCAGATGGCCTTTCCCACATCCAAAGAACTTACAATGAAAAATTTTAATCAAATGCCCGGCCCATAGTGCAGACAGAGGCACACAGAGCACAGGCGCGCGAGCAGAGTTGAGACAAAAAGCACATGCGCGCAGAGAAAGGTTGTTACGAAAGTGCATGCACGCATGATGCGCATCTGTGGGGTGGAATACCCGCGCACCTATGAAAAACAATAGAGAAAGAAAATATGGATGGATTTCTCTCAATTCTCCTTTGAATTGACTGGTTAGCAGGTCGGCAGAGGCCGATTTGTGCACTTGCAAGTTAAACAAACTAAAAGGAAAGCAAGATAAACCCAAATGAGGGAGGAATTGATACCTTCTCCCTAGTATGGTCGCCAATCTGTTTGCACCATTTTCGTCGACTTGGTGAGAAAATCAAGGGTGCTTACATGCCCAGTTGGGTCTTGCTGAGCATGACAGCTGTAGAGGAAAGAGTTAGAGAAAGAAAAACAAAACTATAAGCAAGAATTAAACTAATACAAACTAAAATCATAAGCATATGGATAAAGAAATAACAAACGCAACAAGACCAATATCACCAATGTTTTTAGGCTGATCAATTGATGAAATCAAAGCACAATGAAGAAAGGGGACTATGAGTCCCTTCTTCCTCCAAAGGAAGGCTCTTGGGCCCTCACAAACTTTCTCTCCTTACGATAAGAAAAATAAAGATGGTGGTGAAAGAACTCCCAAGCACATCCACTCAATGGAGAGGTGGATTGCTTCAATGAAATGGTGTCAATGTGTTATTGTCAAGGAGTGAGTCCTTAAAACAATCTAGACAGCATAACATTACATGAAATTCCTTGAGAAAATGATGTTTCTTCATGGATTTTTATAGCATTGCATTGGGTGATTATGTAACTCCTCTGAAGTGTGAAAAGGGGATCTTTAGGGCTTCATTAGGTCTTTGACCAACCTACCATGCGGATTCAGCTCAGATTTGAGGGTCAAATCGGCTTGGGAGCTGATCCATAAGTGGTTGGGAGGCCGACCAATTCAATAAATGCGTCGTTTAGCAGGTGCGCGGGTTTTTTCACCAACAGCCACACATCGTGCGTGTATGCGTGCATGGTACATTCCTGTTCCACACATGTGCGCGTGCACCAAACTTCTGTAAAGCGCCCTTCAATTTTTGGTTACTTCGTATAGTTTTTGACCTTTCTGGAATGCTGTGAAATTAATTCAGTGCCATGAATGACTTCATTATTGTTTGATGATGCTGAGTTCTTGTTACCATGTGCAGATGAAATTTCAGTGATAACACTCGTCCAAGCCATTCCCTTGGGGATAGCAATTTGATGATTGACCCATGATGATACCATATTCCCCACAACAATTTGTGAATTTTGAACGTATGAAAATTGATCCATTATCACTTATGAGTTTCTATAGAACTTTATAACGTCCCCGGCCTTACATGTCAGGTCATTCCACTTGGAGTAAATACAAAACAAACTTCTCAATCTACTCTGATACCAATTTGTAATGTCCCTGAACACCTAGGCCAGATCATGCTACCACAACTCTACTCAGTTCAACCTCTGAAACCATTTTCGTAAATTCCAGCCTTAGAGGCTTGCTGGACTATGCCTCAATCAAAATTTTGTAGAAGACATAATACATATAAATTTAAAAGATTATTTACATTCTACTATCACACAACATAATCCAGAAATAACAGTGAAAGCATACATGCAGTATTCACAGGAAAAACCCATAAACATAACAACATATATACACACAACATGTAACCAAACATGGAAATGGTACTTATGTTTTAATTGAAGTACACCAATTGTGTGAAGACCTTCCACAAACCTCCCATCCTTAGGCCACACTGCTCCAAGCTATCAACAATGGGTCACCCCCGAGATGGGACTAAACTCCATCCAGGGAAAAGGAATCCTAGGCTAGGCTAAGGCTACGTGAAGTTGTGCAATGCACAAAAAGAATTCTCTCTAAGGATCCTACTTATGCCCATCACTCACAGAATCTCATTCCCCACATGCCTTTCCCACCCTAGGAATATGCACCTTCATTGTTCCACTGTCCATCGACTGCTCCACTTCCCTTCCAGGGCTTCAGCAATAGGTCGGATCAAGAATTCCTAGATATTTGTAGTTTTTGTTGGAATCCATCCAAGAGAAATCACTTCCCCAACAAACTCTCTCAACTGGATAGAGTTTCTCACATGCCTAAAAACCTACTTCTTAAAACCACAACAAAAAAATGGGCAAGTAAAAAGGACGGCTTGGAAATTACCAAGGTTCACAATGGAAGAGGTTCAATAATGGAGGAAATGGATTTGGCTATGTTCTTTTTCAGTGCATGCGTGAACTGGACAAGGGAGGCATGGATTGTGCGTGAACTCATGAGGAAAAATGGAAAGCAATGGTCAATGATCAGAATGCTCAGAGCGAGAATGGTGAGAATGGTCCGAATCTAGAATCGTGAAAGAGCCTGAATGGTGAGAGCGAACCCCAACAATAGTGGAAATTCCCACATAAATTTTCATGCATCCTGGGTGACACTTGGATTTCCAAGAACTTGTTCCTCTCCACTTGGAGTTTGTTCCTCTCCCCAAAGGAACTTAGGATATCTAGGTTTATTTCCCAACTTTAGTATTTTCAGGAAATACATTATAATATTCCCTTGGGTTAATCCCTCAATATTAGCCCCTCTTTTCTATCCTCTCAGCCCCATTCCCTTTCCCTACCCTGTGGATCTTAGTCCCCCATAACTCTTTCTTCATGGTCGGTATACACGCAGCGATGTATTTTTATTAATAATTTACATAATTACATATACAAAAATAGGTTCTCTGGCCTTATCATTTAGGCTCTTCGGCCTAATAAATACACAAGCCTCCAAACTTATAAATACTTGGATCAACAACCTATAAAATCATTAAGCATCATTACAATTCAACAAGGGATCAACCTTGGGGTATTACAATCCCCTCCCATTATTTTTTCATTTCCCTCGGTGTAATTCATTTACATAACTTTAGCAAGATTTTCAAAATCTTCAAAAAGATGCAAGTACTCTACCCGCATAGCATCTTCATGCTCACAGGTTGCATCCTTAGTAATGTACCAGGTCCATTGGACCTTTACAAGCCTTATGAATCGATTTAGGAGCTGTTTGATTTTCCGGTCTAGAATGTGTACTAGATGCACGTGAAAAAGGCTTTCTTTCTCCACTTGAATCACATTCCAATCAATAACATGATTAGCATCAGGTATATATTTCTTAAGAAATGATACATGGAATACATTATGTATAGACATAGATGCAGGTAATGAAAGCATGTAAGCTATTGGTCCAATCCTTTCTAGTATTTCAAATGGGCCACAATATCTGGATGCCAAGTTGGAACAATTTCCCAACTTCAAGGAACTTCTATTGGCTTTCACCATCAAGAATACATGATCACCCACTTTAAATTTCTTGTGGGTTATTCCCTTGTCAGCATGTCTTTTCTATCTATCTTGGGAATCCTTCAAATTATGTTTTATCTTTAACATTTTCTCTTCCATTTCCTTGAGCAACTTTGGCCTAATCACTGCTCTATCAGTTGGGTTGTCGCATCTTATTGGTGTGTTGAAATTTATGCCATAAAGTTCCTATAATGGGATCATCTTTAGTGATTCTTGGTACCCATTATTGTAGGAAAATTCTACAAAGTGTAAATAATATTCCCATTTAGATGGTTTGTCCATCACGTAAATCCTTAGCATATCCTCTGTCACTTGGTTCACCCTTTATGTTTTCCCACCAGTCTTAGGATGATAGGTTGTGTTGAAGTTCATATTTGTTCTGAACCTCTTGAATAATCCTATCCAAAACTTTGAGGTAAAATTTGGGTCTCTATCAGACACAATTGTCTTGGGTATGCCATGCAATCATTCTATCTCCCTCATATAAATATCAACAACATTGGTTTCCTTGTGAGTAAGATTCATTGGAATAAAATGGGAAACTTTAGTATGATTTTACACCACCACCGTGATAGAATCATGGTGCTTTCTTGTTTTAGGTAATCCTGTGATGAAATCCATGGTCACCATTTCCCACTTCCACTCAGGAATGGGCAATGGCTGCAGCAACCCAACTGGGTGTCTATCCTCAACATTGACCTTCTAACACTCAATACATTTAGAAATGTACTCAACAATATCCCTCTGCATGTCTATCCAATAGTATTGGCTCTTGACCGTTGCCATTGTTTTCTGATATCCTGGGTGCCCAACATAAGGAACATTATGCATCTCTTTCAAAATCATACCCCTCAATTCATGAAAATTGGGCACATAAATTTGGTTCTTGTACAAGAGAACTCCAACATTTCCCACTTCATAATCTTCAACCTTCTGTTGCATTTTACCTTCCTGTAGTTTTGTCACTAACTCCATGTACTGCAAATATGATTTTGTAGCCTTTGAAATCCTTCCCTTGAGATATGTTTGATAAATGCTAATGGATGTAACATGAATTTTATACACTCTCTTCCTGAGTGCATCAACCACTTTGTTCTCTTTTCCTTTGATGTGCTTGATGTCAAAGGCATATTCGCAGAGGAATTCCAACCATCTGCTCTTCTTGGCATTTAATGTAGGCTGATCGAACAAATATTTCAGGCCATTATGGTCTGTCCTCAACTCAAACTTGTTTACCATGAGGTAGTGCCTCCACTTTTTCAAGGCATGAACCATGGCTTCCAACTCCAAATCATGAGTGGCATAGAGCCTCTCATGATCTTTTAATTTTCTCAATTCAAAAAAAATTACAAACCCATTATGACTGAGAACTCCACCAAGTCCTTCTTTTCATGCATCAATGCAAACCAAAAAATCTTCATTCGGATCTGCAATCCTTAGAATTGGAGCACTGGTTAACAACTACTTCAATTGTTGGAATCTCTTCTCACATTATGTTTTCCATTGAAACTTCACCCCCTTCCTTTGCAAGGAAGTGATGGGGTGAGCAATTCTCGAAAACCATGCAATGAATCTTCTATAGTAGCTTGATAGACCCATGAAGGATTTGAATTCAGTCACATTCTTAGGTGTTTTCCACCCTTTAATGGCCTCAATATTTTCAGGGCCCACTCCTATCCCTTCTTTGGATATAATATGCCCCAAATAGTGAATTCAATTTTGATAAATTGATCACTTGCTCAATTTGGCATACAACTAGTGTTCTCTTAACACTTGTAACACCATCCTTAAGTGATTCTCATGCTCTCCTTCTAACTTGGAATATACAAGGATGTCATCCAAAAAGACAAAGACAAACTTGTCTAAGTATTCCCAGAAAACACATTCATTAAGCACATGAAAACAACTGGTGCAGTCGATAGCCCAAATGGCACCACTTTGAATTCGTAATGACTATACCCTGTTCTGAAGGAATTCTTTCTGATTTCTTCATCTCTCATCCTTACTTGATGATAGCCTGACCTGAGATCAATATTTGAGAATATCATTGCATATTTTATCTGATCAAGGAGATCATCGATCCTTGGCAAAGGATACTTGTTTTTCTATGGTTACTTTGTTCAATTGTCTGAATTCGATGCAAAATATCAATGTCCTATATTTATTTTTCATGAACAAGTCTGGGGCACCCCAAGGTGACACACTTGGGCTTATATACCCCTTCTTCAACAGCTCTTCAAGATGCATTTTCAACTCCTTCATCTCTGGTGTACTCATTATGTAGGGAGTCTTTGATACTAGAGTTTCCCCAGGCATCAAATTTATAGAGAAATCAATATCTCTCTTTGGGGGTAGTCCTGGTATATCCTTGAACACATATTCAAAATATTTCAAGACTAAATGATCCTCCATATTTGGCACCTTATCATTAGGTTTTTCTTCCATATTCATGTAACACTTCTTCAACTGCATTGTTGAGATTTTTTAGACACTAACTTCCCTAGGAATTCCTTGGACTATTCTTGGGTTCCCTTCCTCATATAGGCAAGTAAATGCCTTATTATGACAATCTAGGATAGCATGGTGTTGTTCCAACCAATCCATACCAATTAGGCAGTCATATGAACCTAATGGAAATATGTTCAAATCTTCCTTGGTACTTAGCCAATTCATGTCAACTGGACATGATTTAACCAGCTCAACCACTTTTCTCTTGGCTCTTGTAGCCAAATGTACCAGCCAATATTTTTCATGCTTGCTTCTTGGTAAAATTAATCTTTCCACAAATTTAGGATCTATGTAACTATGACTAGCTCCCAAGTCTATTAAAATAGTAAAGGAATGGTTATTGATCATACCTTCAACTTCAATCATGTGTGATTGAAACTTGTCTTTCTTGTGTCCAGGGATGCATAGATCCTTGGAACACTTCTTCCCATGTCCTCCAATGTTTCTTCTTATTGTACTTTGTGGAAAAATATCACCTTGTCACTTTGGTGAGGAAAATGTCTATACTTATGGTCTCCTTTACATCCCCAACATTGAATGGGTGTCTTCCTTAGCCTTGGCCCACCTACCTCAGCTATTCTATGTTCTCTAAAATATGGTTTTCCTTGAGGATTGTTTCTGAAAAAGGGTGGTGTGTTCCCCTTCTGCCTCTTCTCCCTCTTAAACTTATTCTTGTCCTCCAAACCCTTATGGAAGGCAAGATTTCCTTTTTGTTGATAGTATAAGCAGTTTTCTCTCCTTATGGTTTCTTCCTAGGTCTTGGCATCATCATATTGGATTTTATCACTTATGAAATATGGCAGCCCACTTAGGTACCTCTGAATATTCACTGTCTCATCCTTGATGAAGGAGATAAACTTGAAGAACTCTAAGAATCTCCTTTCATATTTATCAATAGTCATGCTACCTAGTTTAAGTTCAAAGACATCTTTCATCTTTTTGTCATAATACCTCTTAGTTAATTATTTCTTCTCAAAATGCTTCTTGAATTCCTTCCATGTAACATTCTTCTCTCTGATGTGTTTCACTTACATAAGTTGATCCCACCATATGGATGCCTTTCTTTTTGGCTGATAGATATCAATTTTTCCTTCTGCATGGGAAGAATAGTTATGAAACTAGAACTACTTCCTCATACCAAGCAACCATGTCTCAACATATTCATCCTTCTTGTTCTCTCCATCAAAAGTAGGAAGTTTGATCTTATTCATTTCTCCTTTCAAGTCATCCACCCCAGACCTTCTATGCTTCTTGATAGGGGAGGGACTCAAGTTGTTATGTGATCTCCTATGGGAATGATTTTGGGAGTGATGGTGATGTCTACTACCACTCCTTTCTCTTTCTTTTTCCTTAGGGGTCTTGTGGATTCCTAATTTGCTGGAGCTATTCTCCTTATCCATCTTATTTTCAATTATGTCCAATATTTTCATTGACTTCATGTTGAAGTATTCCTGCTGCTCTTTGGATTTCATAAGACTTTCATTATCAACTTTGTGACTCTGAACATCTTTCTGCAATTTTCTAATAGTCTCTACCATATTCATGTTATCATCCTTTCCTTTACCATGTCCATTGGAGTTCATTCCTCCCATACCCAAATGGACATCCATTCCTTGGATTTCATCTTCCTGGCTATAAGCCCCCTATGTATCATCCATCCCTTATCACTTTGGTGATAACTCTGCTCCGTTCTGACAGCTGTTAAATATGAAAAATGTGCATCCAATAGAACTTTGTCAAGCTAACTGTTCTTAATAATTCCATGAAAACAAAACCATTCTCCTTCATTAATACATCAGACTTATTTTCTTCTTATTTCCTGAGAAATTGACCATTCATATCCAATTTCTAGGTGAACAGTTATCTTCTATTGTTCAAGACCATTCCAATGGCTACTTCCATGCTCAATTCTCAGTTTTGAGAAGGAATTTATTGCTACTTGAACCATTTGTCCCTTTTTTGTTCTTAAACAAAACTTTTGGGTGCTAGCCCCTTTCCTTCGACCCCAAAATCATATGACTAGGGGTTGTAAACAAGTGCTAGTCATTAAGCTCTTATCCCATGCTTTGAGTCTTTAAGATACAGAACTTCGGGGCTTCAGAGGACCTACCCCCATTTCCATACACTTTCCCTGAACGTTGATTCTCTGAATACTCAAAGGACATACAGATCAATGGTCCTTATAACACATTTAAATATAAAGTGGATCAGGGCTCCGGAATTCCGGGCTTCGACGGTTTCCATAGTTCATCACAAAAATTCTACCGAATCGCCAAACTAGTGAAACCACGAAGGATAGTGGATCTACGATCCACATTCTCTGCTCGGATCAATGGTGGATAGGAGCTTCAGGACTCCAGGATTCAATGGTTTCTAAAAAAACTTCACTAACAATATCTCGAAGTGTCGACCCACCAAATATTCCCTCTCTTGCCTCCACATGTCATCTGTGATTAATGGTCACGATGGACTCCGGCCTTCGGGCCTCCATAACTACTCGACCAAAAAAAAATTCCAATGAAATCCTCTGGAGTACCACTCCTCCAAACTACAGAATTTGGCACCATGTGTCCTCTATGATCAATGGTCACGATGAACTCCGGCCTTTGGGCCTTTGGAATTCCTCAACCGCAGCTTCTTATGCCTTGAATTCTCTAGACCACGGGATCTACCGCCGCGTGTCCCATCCCAATGGATGACAAGGATTTACTCTGCTCTTCAGAACGTCGAGACATTTCATACTTAACAATTCTTGGCCAACTTCATTTAGAGTGCCAAGTCTCTAGGCTATAGGATTTGGTGCCATGTGGAAGAACATTAGAAGAAGACACATAGCATAATACGAGGGGTGAAAATCATCCCTTGAAAAGAAGATAGCACATTGACATGTCACACACATCATGTGTGTCCACGTAACCCCCAGGTGACGTCACCACCATGTCACTTCGAAACTTCAGGACTTCAGGACTTTGGGACTTCGGGACTTTAGAGGTCCATAAGTTCTTCCAACAAGTTTTCCCTGAACATCGAACTCCCGAATTGATTAACCTTTTGAGGCCCATGAAGTAAAACTATCACCATTCAAAGTGGTGACACATAGCCCCAACGTCGAGTGACATGTGTCAGGTTACAACTGAAAAATTGGTCTTTTAAAAGAATGAAACATACTAACACATGGCATCATCTTGTGTGCCCACGTCACCCCAAGTGACATCATCAAGCCACGTCATATCCTACGCTTCGGGACTTCAAATATTTACTTAACACTACTCCCCATTCCTCCAAAACTCTGAATTCCTGAACTATGTTACTCTAGAGCTTCGGGACTCCAACGCTTCAGGGCTTCAAAATTTCAAGCTTCAAGAGATTCCATTCTCGCACACCTTATAAATCTCGAATTTCGAACCTCCGAATAGGTTTACGTCACTCCAACTCTCCAGCAATTCAGAGCTCTGCGACTTTGGAGGGTTTTTCTTTCGAACACCACACAACCCCCAGACTTCTGAAGTTCGTGGATATCTTAATCTATGGAAACATGTCCCTAGAATGGACAGTTCAAATTGATTCTGTACTTCGAGACTTTGGGGCTCTAGGACTTCAGAGCTCTCGGACTTCGACTATTTCTCTTCTTATAGTTTTAAAATGGCTATAGGGGAAAAGTATGATTGAATTAGGTGCTTAACCTCCACGCACCTTCTCCAGATCCCATGGTTATGAGGGTTTTGTCCCTTCCCGAACTAATCCAACAACTCAAACTTAATTTTTGTGTTTCCAAACCCACGGTTACTGTGACCTCTTTATCTGCTGCCATTTATGAAACCATTATACCTCATGAGCTTCAAAACACAACCAAGGTATTATCTTGGCAGTCATGGATTCTCTTAACTTCGAATGTTTTCTCTCTCAACAACAGTTCCTTCTGAACCTTTGCTTCTATATCCACTTATACGACCCAATTCAGGCTCAGTGTCAAAAATTGGGCTCTGATACCAATTTATAACATCCCCGGCCTTACATGTCAGTTCATTCCACTTAGAGTAAATACAAAAAAAACTTCTCAATCTTCTCTTATATCATTTTGTAACATCCTCGACCACCCAGGGCGGACCACGCTACCACAACTCTGCTGGGTTCAAGCTCTGAAACCATTTTTGTAAATTCCAGCCTTAGAGGCCTGTTAGACTATGCCTCAATTAAAATTTTTTGGAAGACATAATACATATAAATTTAACAAATGATTTACATTATGTTATCACACAACATAATGCAGAAATAACACTAAAAGCATACATGCATTATTCACAGGAAAAACCCATAAACATAACAACACATATAAATACACAACATGTAACCAAACATGGAAATGGTACGTATATTTTAATTGAAGTACACAAACTGCATGCAGACCTTCCACGAACCTCCCATCCTTAGACCACACTCCTCCAAGATATCAATAATGGGTCTCCCCCAAGTTGGGACTAAACTCCACCCAGGGAAAAGGAATCCTAGGCTAGGCTAAGGCTACGGGAAGCTGCACAATGCACATGAAGGATTCTCTGCAAGGATCCTACTTACACCCACCACTCACAGACTCTCATTCCCCACATTCCTGTCCCACCCTGGGAATATGCACCTTCATTGTTCCATAGTCCATCGACTCCTCCACTTCCCTTCCAAGGCTTCAACAACAAGTCGAATCAGGAATTCCTAGAGCTATGTAGCTGTTGTTGGACTCAATCCACTAGAAATTACTTACCCAACAAACTCTCTCACCTAGAGAGAGTTTCTCACATGCCTGACAACCTGCTTCCTCAAACCACAACAACCAAACAGGTAAGGCAAAGGATGACTCGACTATTACCGAGGTTCACATTGGAAAAGGTTCAATAATTGAGGAAATGGATTTGGTTGTGTGCCTGTTCAATGCATGTGTGAAATAGACAAGGGAGGCATGGATCGTGAGTGAACTCATGAGGAAACATGGAAAGCAATGGTCAATGATTAGAATACTCAGAGAAAGAATGGTGAGAATGGTCTGACTCTAGAATCATGAGAGAGCCTGAATGGAGAGAGAAACCCCCACAACGGTGGAAATTCCCACATAAATCTTCATGCATCTTGGGTGACACTTGGCTCTCCAGGAGATCATTCCTCTCCACTTGGATTTTGTTCCTCTCCCCAAAGGAACTTAGGATAATTGGGTTTTTTTCCCAAATTTAGTATTTTTAGGAAATACATTATAGTATTCCCTTGGGTTAAGCCCTCAATCCTAGCCCCTCTTTTCTAGCTTCTCATCCCCATTCCCTTTCCCTACCCAGTGGATCTTATTCCTCCATAACTCTTTCTTTATGGTCGGTCTACACGCAACGATGTATTTTTATTAATTATTTGCATAATTAAATATACAAAAATAGGCTCTTTGGCCTTAGCATTTAGGCTCTCCATCCTAATAAACACATAAGCCTCCCAACTTATAAATACTTGGATCACCAACCTATAATATCATTAAGCATCATTATAATTCAACAGGGGCTCATCCTTGGGGTATTACAAACTTCAAATCTTGACAAGATATCGTCTTTGAGGAAAGTGATCAATTCTTCAGAGTCAACCTTTTCTAGAGTTGTTGCATCTTTCCATTTTGTGAAATAATCGATTGCAGTAAGAATATATGAGTGACATTTGTTGTATTTTGGATTGATTGGTCCAAAAACATCTAGTCCTGACTATGTAAAAGGATCTTCAATCATTATAGGCTGATGGCATTGTTGCTTTCTTCATTTTTCCTGAAACGTTTTGACAAGAAATGCATTTTCTGATCATTGAGTAAGAATATTTAAAAATGGTGGGCCAATAATAGCCTACTCTTGTGATTCTGTGGGCAGTTGTTATAGGTGCAAGTTGTCCACAAAAAATACCTTCATGAAAATATTGTAATACCTTTTGATCCTTTGTGGAATCAATACATCTTGATAGCATTCCATCAAAATGTCTCTAAAACAAAACTTCAATAACTAACACATATTAACTGGCCTTCATTTTCAATGATCTTCTTTCCTTTGAATACATACCAATGAGAAACTAACTAGAAATCAAATAAAAGATTATATTTTTGTACCATTCTCATGTTGAAAATGATGACCCTATTGAAATAGATATATCATCATTCACTGCATAAATTTTCATCATTAACTTACATAATCCTTGTCCTTTGACTGCTTTTAGAGGCTTGATTTGGATATTATACTCTTAAATTTTGGCAAGCCAATTTTCCCATTTTCCTTCTCTAAGATGTTGATTAAGCAAAATATTTACTAGAGAGGTTGGGACATAAGCTATGACATGAGATGATAGAATACATGTTCTAAAATGTGATACTTCTTTGACCAAAGAAAGAGATTACTTTTCTATCTATGAGTATCTTAGTTCATAATAATGCAAATTTTTACTCTTGAAACTGATTGGTAATTATTATACTTTTGAATTAATTTGTGTTAATATGGGAAAAATAATCTCTTTTGCAAGAAATGAATATAATATGAAATCTTTATCAAAATTTGGGTTGACAAGGACTCAAGTAGTAGTGATTACATGCTTTATTTTTGTAAATGTTGTTTGAATTTCCCGAGTCCATTCAAATTTTTGGTCTTTTTCTAACAATATATTGATGGGCTTCACAATTGTAGTGTAGTATAGGAAAAATATCCATACAAATATTATCTTTCCAAAGAAATATTCTACCCCGTTCTTAGATGTTGGAGAATTTAGATCATAAATGACCTTGATTCTTTCTGGCTTTTTACATATTCCTTATTTACTCACTATGCATCCCAAAGGTTTTCCTTCTGATACTACAAACATACATTTCTTAGGATTCAAAAATATACCATACAATTTGTATCGTTCAAAAAATTCTCTTAAATGTTTGATATTCTCTTCTCTTAATTTTGAATGAATTGTTAGATCATCATGATAGCCAACCATAAACTTTCCGATCAAATATTTGAAGGCATGATCAATTTCCCCTTGGAAATTTTCTCTAGCATTTTTCAACTCAAAAGGCATGTGAACATAAACATAATTCTCCCATGGTGTAACAAAATCAGTCTTGGGCCTATCTTCCTCAACAACAAGCATTTAGTTATATTCAGAAAACCATCCAACATAGACATTAAGGATGAACCAATAACTTGTTTTAACAACATCTCCGTGTTAGGGATTGGATAATTATCTTTTGATGTTTTCTTTGTTTAGATATCTAAAGTCAATAGAAACAAGAATTTTCCCACTCTTTTTTCTGACTAAAACAAGATTTGAGAGCCACTTTGAATGTTTGATTGGGAAAATTATTCCAGCCTTATTCAACATTTCCAATTCCATTTTTACTAAAGGATTCAACTTAGGATTTATCATTCTTAATTATTTCTTAATAGACTTTGATCCTTCTTTAAGTGGTATGATATGCTAAAAAATAGAAATATCATATTCTTTTATATTGTCATAATTCTAGGAAAAATATTATGAAATTATTTAAATAGAGAAGTGTATTGATCAATTTCTTCCATTGTACAACCTGTACCAATATTTATATACTTGGGAGAATCATGTATACCAATGTTTATATTTTGTGTCTCTTGAAATTTTCTAATAGATACTTCTTCTTTTGGATCTTGGATTTTTTTTTTATCATTTGTTGTAAAAAGAGATTCCAAACTAACATAATATTTTGAAACAGGTACATCAGTTTGATCATCAAAGATTTCAGAAGAATCATTTGAATCAATGAGAAAATCAACGATACGTTCATCATTTTCAAAAACTTGCAGATAATATTGATTGTTGGGTACTGAAGGCCCTAAGATTATTTTAACATGAAATGTATTTTGACTTTGGGAATCATCCGAGTTGAAGAAAGATGCAAAAACCACCAGTGAATCATCCTTTTTATTCTTATCTCGGGGTTCAATGAAGGAGATGTTGAATGAGTTAAGAGAGTCCATGATCTCACATGCTCTTTTTGCACAGTGTTTCAAATTTTCTTTCTTGATTCTATATTTCCTTTTGATATGGTTTATAACAAATTATGAGTCACCAGTTACTACCATATTTTCAACTTTCATATGGAGTGAAAGAATCATTCCTTCTATCAGTGCTTCATATTCTTCTTCGTTATTGGTACATGGAAATTCCAGTTTGATGGCTTGTGGATATATACCAGATTGAGGAATTTGAAAAATGATCCCTACTCCATTTCCATATTTAGAACAAGCACCATCAAATGACATCTTCCAGAAACCTTGAAAATGATTTTCTTCCTCTTTCTTTAGAGGGTTGATTTTTTTTGGACTAAGAACAACATAATTTATGATTCCAACATCGATATAGTTTTTCATTACTTCGTTCACTTTCTTCTTGAATGATATTGGATTTCTAGTTTTTCGAGGAACTCTAATCATTGTTCCATCTTTGTTAGGAAGCATCATACCATCATTCACAATATATCTTCCAATCAATGAACACTGATATCTTCCTAATACAACACCATATGTTGGAAGAAAGTCTACAACTATAATAGTGAAAACTGTTGTGATGTGAGGTGTTGCACTTATGCATGAAAAAAAATATTTTATGTCACCATAGGTTGGGACCCTTATTGAATCAATGGCATATATAATTTCACCGGTCTCATAATATTTGGTATATCCCATTCCCAATGCTTCCATTACTAATGGATGAATGATGTTGTTGATTTCTCTACTATCAACCAGACAAATATGTAATTTAAGATCATGATTTTGTATGGTTATGTTTTTGTTGTTTCCTGGAACTCATGAAAACAACTTCTATTCTTGTATTTGAATCATCAAGTATATTAAAAATATTTTCTCTTTGTTGTGGTATCTTAACCACCTCCATGAAGGGAAAATTAACTATTATTTTGGCTAATTCATCAAGCAGAGTATAAATCATTTGTGGTGGAGTCTTTTCCCGACTAGCAACTGTTTTTTCTTTGCTAGTTCTAAATTATTTGTTTTTTCTTTTTATTTTTCAGGTGCTTCTTCTATTTTGAATAGATTCACTTGTGTTCATGGCTGACTAAAATTTTCTTTTGAATAATCATTGTTATCACTGGAATTTTGTCCACAAATGGTTACAGGAATCCAACATCTTCAAATACTCATTAGTTCATCCATGGCCTAGAAAATGCATTTCCAAAGGGCACAAAACTATACAACTAGTTAAAAAATCAGCATGCACTAAAGATACAAAGGCAACACACACACGTGCGACAGTCAAATAATGTCAGAAAAGTGCATAGGTACCTGATGTGTGACTGTGGACAAAAAAATCCGTGAACACCTAAGAACGATGCATTTATGATTTTGTTTGACCTTTCACCCACCTCTGGTTCATCTCCCAAGTCGATTTGACACCCAAATTTGAGCTGAACCCGAGTAGGCAGTTGGTCAAAGACCTAAGGGTGCCCTAAAGAGCCCCTTGTTCACACTAAATACTGGTTGAATAATGCTTCAAAGATTAGCTATAAAAATAGGCCATGGGTGCACTATACTTTCAAGGAATTCATTTGTATTGTTATGCTTCCTATATTCTCTTGGAGGATCCTCTTTCCACATCAAGAGTATATAAGCACCATTTCATTGAAGCTATTCACATCACCTCTTGAGTGAATGAGATTTAGGATTTCTTCACCATTTCCTTCTAGTTTGTTATTTGTAAGAAGAGCTCAATCATTGGGGGTTCAAGATCCCTCCCTTGGAGGAAGAGGGGACCCATAATTCTCCCTTTCTCTTTGGTGTTTTCCCACTAATACAACTTATCCATTGGGGGCATGAATGTTGTTTATTTTTGTTATATTTCCCTTATGCACTCTAGTTTAGTCTCTTTTATTGTTATTATATTAGTATTTTGTTTATTTCTCATGCTTGATGTTTCTAACTCTTGCATTCGCTGTTGTCCTGCCCAGCTAACCCAACTAGGTTTGTAAGCATTTTGATTTTGCTCATTTAGGTGACGAAAGGGACGCAACAAATTGGAGACTCCACTAGGGATAGGTATCAATTTCCTCCCCATTTTGGGTTGTTTGATCACTTCTTTTTAGTTTATTTAACTTAAAGGAACCATAGCCGGCCCATGCCTACCTGAAAAAAGCCAAATTCAGAGTTGATTTGAGATAATTTCATCCGAAATTTTCTTCCCGGCCATGTAATAGAAGGTGCATGGGTTTTTTGACCCATAGGTGTGTCTTCTGAGCACGTGCACCAAACCTTCTATATTCCTCAGTGCATTCTGTGCACTGCACCCAAAAGTCATTTTTAATTTGTGCATTGGCGCCCAATTTGCCTTTGTCTGCTTTGCGACCTACGCATCTATTCATAAAATCACACATTGTAAGGGTTTTGTGATATATTGAAGGGCCACAACCTTATTAAGTTTGATTCTATGCATATTGTAATATGCGCCACTTATATTCCCTCTCCACATGAAGGGTTAGTCAAAACATAGGCACTTAGGAGGTTAAAATCCATATTTTTCCCTCTTTTTTCTCTTATTTTGCCACATGGATGGCTTTCCTTTATTGTAAAAAATTAAGTTAGAATCATTCAAATATCACACATATAACCACTTGCATTGGGACCAGAAATTGAATGCTAGTATTTGAGTATGCTCTTCTCTCGCGCCATAGAGCGATCTTGAGAATCGAAAAAACCATTGAGGGGAAATTTCATCTCCCTTAAAAGAAAAAATATTTAGGAGAGGACAACAGCCCCCTCGGGATTCCTCTTAGTTTCTTTTTCAAACACATATTAAAATTTGTAAGGGCCCATACATGACCACATGCTACAAAGAATATGATAGTTTTGAAATAACTTTCTTAGATTAAATCACTAGGGAAGTTTAAAGATTTTGTAACGGGCCCATACATGCCCACATGTGCACAATCTAGGATAGTTTTTTTAAGCTTTCTTAGATTAAATCACACTAGGGAGTTAAAGGATTGGTAAGGACCCACATTTCCATATGCTAGTTCTCTAGGGACTTTAAAATTCCGCAAGGTTGTACCAATGACATTTAGTAAATTAGGTAATCAAGACTTGTAAGGACCACATGAAGTCCACATGCAACAAGGTGACACCTAACTTACTAAAAACAAATTGGCTTACTTTCACTTGTTCATAGAAAAATTCACTACTCACTCAAGTAGTTTTCATCTCGAAATGTGGAGATTGAAGTAAGTTTCCTCCAAAGGATTCTGAAACGCCCCATCATTTTCTTGACAAAACTATCCACTCCCATTTAAATTCAACGAGATTGGTTCACACTTACAATCTCTCAAACAACCACATCTAAATTGTTTCTAGAAACTCACTAAGTTTTCCTCCACAGGAGGTGCCAAAAGAATATTTTTAGTGTAGGTAGGATTTCGGGGATATGCATCCAAATAACTCCTCATTATCTAGTTCTCACATCTTCAAACAGTAGACTTTGTCAAATAGGGAACTTTAAATCCTCCAAGTCAAGTGTTCCTACACCATAAGGTAGGGAGATAACCGTAAAGGGTTGAAGGCCGAGATCCGGTTGTTCTGTGGGTCCCCCCTTGAGGCACCCACCTCTTGGACGAGATCCATCCCATGACCCATTTCTTAGGACGAAAATCTAAATGTCACACTTTGACTGAGGTACCTAGTGACCAAATCTTTTAGGAAATCTACCCAAGTGGAAATTGTGGGCTGAAATTTCACCTTGATGAGATTTTGTGTGGCTATTGGGAAATATCGCCAGCTCTTTCGAGATATACACCCTCCACCACTCATTATAACTGATTGTTTCATCCTTCACTAGTTCCTCTTCCGGTGGCTTCAGACCCCACTGTTGAGTGTTATTGGAAGGTCCAGTGCTATTTGAGAGGAAGGAAGTTACATCTTTTAGGATACGAGCATTTGTTTTCTTTGTTCTCCCATGCGGAAAAAATACACCTATTCACTGTATGATTATTTATTGATTTATGTATGATGCTCTTGTGATTACATACTATTGTAAGATATATTATGAAGGTTCATAAGATTATAGCAAAAACTCTTGTTCATTTATTGCTCTCATCATCATTTTGCACACATCCACTTTGCTAGTCGGACATCATAGGGGACCCCCATCATCCCCATCGTTCCAGATGCTTGCTAAATATCCCTCCTATTTCAGGGGGAGTTCCTAGTCTTTCCAACTCATCGACTCCACCTTATCACACCCCTGTGAGTGCTATTGTCTTAGGATCCTCTTTTCTTGGTTCCACTTTACTTGGGTCCACTTCCCAAGGTCAACCATCCACTCACTCTCCTTTACACAAAAGTGGGGGGAAGAATTCTTCCCAAAGGGGAAGTACAACCCCAGCTAACCCCCCTCACGGGTCGGGTACACAAATCACTCACACCATGGATGGAACTAACCCTCCTCAAGGATCAGGTACACAAAAAATTTCTGCCATGACGAGAATTAATCCTCCCCCACCACCTCAGATGCCATACTTGGCTTCCCTCAACATACTGAATCTAACTAAGATCACCAATGATCCTATATTGCATGACCCCACATGGCCTACAATGCCTAACAAACTACCTTCAGACATTCCCAAGTTTGAAAGAAAAGCGGGAAACGACCTAGCCAACCATATCATGACCTTCCACTTATGGTGCTCTTCAAACAACATCATGGATGAATCCATCCGCTTGAGATTATTTCAACGCACACTCACTGGCCCATCAACCAAGTGGTATGTAGAGGAAAAATATGGGTCCCATGTGACCTTTGAATCTTTGGCCAAAGCATTTTTGAACTTCTTTCAACTACCAATCCGTCATGAAAATGGTATCGAACAACTCTCATAGTTTAAAGAAATCTCCACTACACACGTCACTGCCCACATTCACGAATGGCATCAGCGACGTAGTCTATGAAGCAAAAGCCACCAAGCAACAATGCCTCAATTGGTTTCTCAAATCACTTGTTTCCCTCCTTGCCAAGGATGTGGAAGCCACCTTCCCCATATCTGAAGAAGAATCCATTAGCAAGGCTCAACAGTTTGAACTCATTTATTCACAGTCAATATACTTCTATAGGGTACTACCTGATGCCCCGAGACCTGTGCCATTCAGCCAAGACAAACTTGGGATGTCTCACTCCATGGATATATTGATTGGTAACACTACACACCACAATCCACACCTCCAACAACCACCTATGTATGGAACACCTCAATATCCATCGGTATATGGAGGAAACACTTGTTATCCTGCTCCCCCCTATTAACAACCATACCCTTTATCCCCTCGTCCACCCATAAGTGGACCCCCGCCGACACCCATGACACGCCTGATTGTTCAAACTGGTTATGGAAACACCTCTACCTCTGCTTACACCCTAAGCACTAGTGAAAGTGCCACGCCTTCCTATGTACCTTACGAATCATTTCCACAACATAATCCATACTTCCCATTCCCTGGTCCTCCCCAGCCCATTGCTTCTCCACAAGGCCAACCACATGTTGGGGTTAACTTTGTTCAACCTTCTCCCATTCAACAAGTCCACAACTTCGAAAAATTGAATACGGAAAATTTGACCCATCAGTCGAACAATGCCAAAAAGAAAGGAAAAAAACAAAACAACAATAATTCAGGACCAGAAGGGAATCACCCCCAACAGAACCAACCTGTCAGGGGAAACTAGAATCAGGGGAACCAGAACCCCCAAGGGGGAAATAATAAAAAATGCCAAGGGAAGAATAACAACAATCTTCAGACTAACTTCCCTTGTTCCCTTTATGGTGAGTATGGCCATTATACTCACCATTTCCCTCAAATTGTTGACTTTAAATGGATGAAAGAATCTGGAAATGGACCACATCCCACAACACCACCTGCCTCTCAGCAACCCCCACAACAATATGTGCAGAAACCCCCCTCAACCGTGCTACAAAACCCCATTTCGCACAAAGGGGTGATGAATACCCAATAGGAGATGCATCCTTCCCCACCACAGATGGGACAGTATCCCAACATGGGTACTTGTGTAGATCACACTATCCTCCTCACTAGTGAGGAAGAAGTTCTTCTACAAATGCACAACCATCAATACAACGCACCCCTTGATTCCACTCTCACTACCTCAGAAGAAGCCCCAACCACAACTGGGCCACCTTTGATGATTCCTCGCCCTAACATTGAACCACGCCTTTGTATTCCTCGCATCCCATTATGGTGAAATGTCAACAACCCTTAGGCTAGGACGACACATAATTATAGTCTAGTCAATGACTTGGCACAGTCTCCTGCTGCCATGTCAGTTTTATAAGTCCTTCAAACCTATCCTACTCAATGAAAGCCCTTACTTTCTTCCCTGGGGGCAGTCAACCCTGTCGACACTCGGTGCATCACCTTCTACCTTGATAGTGGAGAACCCTGACTCCCTGCTCTGGTAGCTTTCCAAATACCGGTTAAAATCCGGAACATCACAGTTCATCATTGCATCATTGATGAAGGTGCATCCACGTGCATCATGTCCAAAATTGTATGTCAGAAACTTGTCTCCCCCAAGATCATACCCTCCACCATTACTCTGAAATATTATGAAGTACGACCATCCTCTCCGGAAGGGCTCTTTCAAAATATCCCCATTGAACTCAGGGGAAAGACTATCCTCATTCCTCATTGACATTGAAGTTATCGACGCTTCCCTCGATTACAAAATTTTGTTTGGGCATAGCTACATGTATGCAGTGAAGGCTATGACCTCTTCCATGTTTCACACAATGATGTTCCCCCACAATGGGAGGATCGTCACCATCGACCAAGTGTCACATTATGAGCCCAAGCCTTCCTCCAATATCGATAACATCCTACCTTTTGTCCACACTAATCCCGATGCCTACCCACTTATTGAGATGGGTCCCAGAATTTTCAAAGATTCATCCTTTCTAGGGACATACCATGGAGAACCACCACTCATCCATCCCTTAGCACAAGTATGTGTCATCTCATCCAATGGAACTGAAACTGGAGATACCCTTCCTCCCAAAGAGGCTTCCTTACTATATGATATCCCACTTGTCGTAGAGATCCTTCCTCAATAATCCCTTGAAAACTCTTCATTCGCACTTGTTCTTGACTTTACCTCCCCCCAGGGCCACATCCTAGTTTGGGAGATTGTCCCCAAAGCCATTACCCAAATCCCCTTCTTTTACCCCCCACTGGGCATACAAGCTTTCCAAGTAGCTACACTGCTTACCCTTCCCAATATGGTGTTGGAAATTCCAATATGGTATCTAAATCCACCTGCAATGGTCCCTCAACCATACCTCCCTCCCCAAACAGAAGGAATCCCAATGCAGATTCCAATACCTACTCCAACCACACCACCCTCGCCCCCACTCACTAGCACCACTGTTATAGCTAGGGGAAGAAGGAAGAAGAAATATCCCACCACTCCACTTCCCCCATGAGTTCATCCTCCTTGTGAAATATGAGAGATAGATGGACACCCCACTAATAAATTCATGTCCCTCCCCGAGCTACACAATTTAATTCAATTGCCTTGGGCAATGACACCACTAGTCACTTCCTGTAGTTAACCTAGTACTACTGCCACTGCATCCCATACCACAAGTAGAAAAGGTCTACAAACCAAATTCACTTGTGCCATCTATTTAGAGTATGGCCATTACACCCACCATTTCCCATTGCTACCTCAATTTCAGCAAATGCTAGCGGCAGTACGTCAGAAATTCCAGCAAGAACCGCTCCCATCCGCATCATCTAAAACACAATTCACTGACATCCACTATGTCACAACCTCATTCAAAAAATGGATGTGATGTCCTTGTGCTCTATGTGAATCACTTGATCACTTCACATACCAGTGTCCCATGATTATTGAATACATGAGTCATCAAATAGCCCTTATTCAAACTCCTCCCATCACCTCACTGCTAGCGATGTCGATAGTTACCTCTACTCCCTATCCAGCTATTTTTTATATCTTCTCCCCCAATCTTGAGGGACTTCCCACTCCTCCATGGTTCATAGATAGCCGAGAGGAGGATTTTCCCCCAAATCCCCCCAATTCTCCCATTCATTTCCCCATGGAAATCTTACGCTCGACTTCCATTTTTAACCCACAATATCTTGATATTTGGTTTATGTCGAGCGAACCATTGCAACCTCCTTGAGACACCCCCTCTACATTTTCACCACCAGAAGACAAACACACGGTGATAGTCACCAATGCTACTCCCCTTGATCCCCTATATTCTCGACAGTTCCACTGCGATGAAGACATCCTCGAGGAATTAACTACCCCTGATTTCCCATGGGACCTGCTCCACCACCGAGCACTCTTTCTTTCATAGGAAGCCTTTGTGCTTCCTCACCAAAACTCCATATACACAATCAAAACCAAATATTTTATCCCATCAGGGCATATAGACTGGTTCAATAACCCTATACCTACCCCCGACGCTTTTGAAGAAGGCAACATGGCCAACATTTCCCCCACTGTCAAAATCGATATTTCCATCAAACCTGGAACGATAGAGGAAATCACCATAGGTGCGCATGCTCCCCTAAAGAAATCATAGCTTACAAAGCTCTCTTCTAGGAATACCGAGACATATTTGCCTGGTCATACACAGAGATGCCTAGCCTTGATCCCTCTATTGTCGAATATCGTATAAACACATGGCCTGATATTACCCTTGTATGACAAAAGAAACGTCCATTACACCCATCCAAAGTAGTGGCCATCAAAGCTGAGATTGGAAAATTACGTGTTGCTAGGTTCATATACCCCATCGCATATACGTCATGGGTCTCCAACCTCGTCCCTGTTAACAAACAACAGGGCATTATCTGCGTCTATATGGACTTTCATGATCTCAATCACGCCTATCCCAAAGACAACTTTCCAATGCCCTTTATCGACTAGATTATCGATGATTGCGTCGGTCACGAGGCTTTGTCCTTGATGGACAGTGTCTCTTGGTACAACCAAATTCAAATCCACCCATTTGATCAATACAAAACCACATTCACTACCCTCTGGGGTACTTTCGCCTATCGTGTCATGCCCTTCAGCCTCAAGAATGCTAGTGCCACTTTTCAATGGGCCATGACATACATTTTTCATGATCTGGCTCATATCATCCCCACATACTTTGATGACATCACTGCTCGATCCAAGAAACACACTCAACATCTCGAGGATTTACGGATCGTCTTCCAAAGATGTCATCAATACAATATCCTCTTGAACCCCCTCAAGTGCATATTTTGCGTCACCATTGGCCGCCTCCTTGGGTTCTTTTTTTCCCAACGCAACATTACTATGGACCCCCTCAAGGTCCAAGACATCACAAAAATTCCCCCACCACAGAATTTACGCCAACTGCAGAGCCTACAAGGAAAAGCTAACTTTCTCTGACACTTTTTCCTAGATTACGCCACTCACACACATGGATTCCTTCACTCGCTACGTCAAAACAACCCATTCCAATGGGACGAACATGGCCAATCCTATTTGAAAGGTCTTAAAGAGGCACTCTCCAATGCCCCGTTGATTAGTCCACCTAACTATGATCGCGACTATATCCTCTACTTATCGGCCTCAGCCGTCTCAGTAGCAGGATTTCTAGTCCAATTAGGGGATGATGACCATGCAAGGCTCTTCAAATTTAAGCCACCCATTCATTCGCGTGAACCACTCGATATCCCGCACACTGGGGGGGGCACCCTCACAAAACCCCCTTGTATGACCATCCGTACAAGACCTACCCAAAAAAGAAACCCTAACTACTATGCAGGAGGATATGTGTAATGATCCCAAGCCAAATTCTTTCTTGGAATCACTAACTACTACTAATTTATTGAGTTATTAAGTGCATACAAGATTCATCAACACATGGAGATCACAATATATTCAAGATGTAGAAGCAAAAGCAAAGATCTGACCTTTTTATTATGAGCAATGTAAGATCAATACAATAGATGGCCGATCTGGCATAAACCTCAGATGGTCATACAAGCAATAGATATGAGCTGCTACAAAATTCTCCCGATAATATAAAATAAGCCTCCAAAGGCTGGATATACAATGAAGACTGAATCAAGAAGATCTGAGCCATACTAATGCTCAACCTCCAAGCTGGAAAGTGCCACGTCCTGCTAGAATGTTGAAACCCTCAATAATTCTTCCCTGCTACGAAAAGTGTCCAATCATCTCGAGAAATATGCCAAATGATAGATCGGGCAAATGTAAGGACAACCCAGATGTCCAAATTCCCAAATCCACTCTCAAACCCCGTAGATCTGAATTCCTCCACCGAATGGTGCGCCCCACTGGATGATTGAAACCCTAGCTGGTTCAGTCATGATGAAGGAGGTCTCCAAATGCTCGAAAAATCTCCAAGAATATAGATTGGGCTATGAGAATCCCATGGGAGAAGTTTCAAACTCAGATATCAAGAAAATCTCCCTAGATCTGAGTTTTACTGAATCACAGGATGTCCCCTATGGATCCAAGACGTCCCAATCTGCAGACAAATGTAGAATGATGATAACCCTCCAAAAAAATCCCTCAAACTGATGGTCCTGCCCCTGTAAACAAAACCCAACTGTCGGAATGGCCCCAGGCCCTCAGGATAAGCTGGATCGAACCTCCCTCTAGATGATGGTGCACCCTTGCTGGAAACACAAGAACAGTACGACCTGCTACCTTCTGAGGTGCTAGATGGAGATGGGCTAAGACTAGAATGCTGTGGAGGATTATTTCATTCCCGAGACCAAGATGCGGAACAAGGTGAGTGGATATTTCACCACTGAGTTGCTCACAAGGGTTTGTATAGCAAAACCCCCAAACTGAATGCTCAAGAGAAATAGAAAATGTTAATCCAAAACTAGAATGAGTAATAGGTGTGCCCCAGCCTCTTACTTATACTTTTCCTTCTAATTCTCTGTTGAGTTAGGTTAACTCCCAGGGTTAATCTTCTATTCTTCTGTTGAGTTATCTTTTACTCCTTTATCCTTTTC
>ML810013.1:169342-186960 GCA_009831015.1 Picea engelmannii | reverse complement strand
TCCCAGGGTTAATCTTCTATTCTTCTGTTGAGTTATCTTTTACTCCTTTATCCTTTTCCTTTCTTAAGTCAACTTAAAAATACAACTTTTAACTTCTTGACTTTCCCCCCCTTAGTGTGAGACTATGACCTAGTGGGGGTGCCCAGGCCAGTGAGTCTCCTCATCACCTCTCTAAGAGGTGGGGGACATTACAATATGACCACTAACCTAAAACTCGCTGATTCTAAATCGGCTAGATTGATCTCTAGAAATCTCCAAATCTCTCCTCAAACCTCTTGTCAATCCACTATGGCAGCATGTACAAATGAGGTGGCAATGTGGACCCTACAACTATATATAGTCCCTTTTCCAAAAATTCCAGGATTATTTTCGGGAGCTCCAAGCATCCATTTTTCGATCCGTCTTTAGCCACGAGACTAGAATCCTGCCACCTACACAGTCACATTCCCCAGGCCACCATCCATACCCAGCCCCTAGGGAACATTTTTCTCACATCACGCCAAGACACGCATGCTCATGTTCAAACATTATCCCATAAATGTTATATGTTCTTTATCCTCAGATATTGTTCATGTCGGGTATTTGACTTTCATGTGTGCAGGTACTTGGTCACCATACATGAGAGATACCCCTTCAAGTATATCATAGATACTGGCATGTAATTATTCCCTCTGAATATCAATTTCATTTCCCAGTCACACCCGCTGATATTTGCCTCTAGGTTTGCCCCCATCTGGCTCTGTAGTACTCACCCCTCCACTGCAATTCAGTACTATCAACTGGTGGCACTCTCTCCCACATGAGTTGTCCCCATCATAGTTACCCTCTCACACTTTGAGACTCATTCTTTTTTTTACCCCCTAGGGATGGGAGTCCTACTAGTCTTTTCATTCCCGAGAATCAGCCGCATTCTCCTTATCCTCATTTTTCTAAACTTCCCCATAACAGACTCCCGAGTAATCTAATTACGATTCACATTTGATTTCACCTACACAGTATCATTAGCTCTCCATCTCATCCACCATCAGTTTTCCCCTCTGCAGATTGTCCTCCACTCATTTACCTAATACAGAAACCCACCTATGGGGCCCCCACCCTCCGCCTGTTTTCCCAACACCTTGTGCCCTCACCATCCAATCCATCTTACACTGGGGCACTCGTTTCTATATCTACACACTTGTCCTAACATATTCTTTATTCATTTGGTAATTGTACAAATCCTTTACCTAGCTTATTGTCATCACCCTTGGCGACCTTCTTTTACTGGAAAAGAAACCCATGTCACCCTTTGTTGGGGCATTACTTATCTTCTAATCCTATTGACATCGTCCAAAAACCTCGACTATCCCACATTCCATGTACCCCTGATCTCTGATTTTTTCCACTTTGTCTCGCCTCTAGCCCAACTTACCCCTGTCTAGTCGCCCCCCTTACACTGGATCCAGTTTCATGGTTGTTGCCACTCATACTTCAAATATATCCCCAACTAGGGGTATTCTTGAATCTCACCTCATATTGACTTCGTCCATGTATCTCCTCAATCCTTGATCTTATCATGTGGATTTCATGAAGCCCTTTTCTTCTTGGAGTCGTGTCTCCCTTTCTATCGACATCAACGCAGTTTCCAGAAGGGCAACAATGTCTTGACTCTCATTCCCTTTACAATGATGTGTCTCAGATGGCACAGAGAGAACCATCATTTCTCTCTATTTTCGTTGACCCCCACGACATTTGACTTCAACACTTTATCTTGTTGCGGTGGGTCTTACTTTGTGACTATTGCAATTTTTTTTTTACATTTTCCGAAGACCTCTGGAAATTGATAGGCTACCAATGCCTGTGTATCATCGACACTTCTTACAAGTGTCCTCATATATTTTCAGAGTTTGTTCACCATCAGAATTTTCCTTTTCTATTATCAACATGTCCCCGAGGGCGTTGCAGTCGTCTACACCAACACACATATTCAGTTACTATATTACACTTTTTTGAGTTACATGACACGAGCATGGGGCATGCCCTCCTTGTTTGTACACAGTTTTATTTTTTCCACACCTTACGAAAGGTTTGAGTCCTACCGGTTCCCCTCTCCCTCCAATGGGTCAATCTTAAAATTCCTCTCAACGCTCTTTCTTACAAATGTACTCTCAGTATAAGAAACATTGATGTATTTCGGCTATACATATGCTCTTAACCTCACACATCAGGGGGCATATGTTATCACTAGAATTTCATTCGAAAATGGTTACAGGAGTCTAGCATCTTCAAACACTCATTAGTTCATCCATGGCCCAGAAATTGCATTTCCAAAGGGCACAAAACTATACAACTAGTTAAAAAATCAGCATGCGCTAAAGATACAAAGGCAGCGCGCACACGTGCGACATTCGAATAATGTCGGAAAAGTGCATCGGTGCTTGATGTGCAACTGTGGATGCAAAAAGTCACTCTCACCTTAGAACGATGAATTTATGATTTTGGTAGGCCTTCCACCCACTTTTGGTTCATCTCCCAAGTTGATTTGACACCCAAATCTGAGTTGAATCTTAGTGGGGGGTTGGTCAGAGACCTAAGGGTGCCCTAAAGAGCCCCTTGTTCACACTAAAGACTAGTTGAATAATGCCTCAAATATTGTCTATAAAAAGAGGCCATGGGTGAACTATATTTTCAAGGAATTCATTTGTATTGTTATGATGCCTATATTCTCTTGGTGGATCCTCTTTCCTCATCAAGAGTATACAAGCACCATTTCATTGAAGCTATTCACATCACCTCTTGAGTGAATGAGATTTGAGATTTCTTCACCATTTCCTTCTAGTTTTTTATTTGTAAGAAGAGCTTAATCATTGGGGGTTCAAGAGCCCTCCTTTGGAGGAAGAGGGGACCCATAAGTCTCCCTTTCTCTTTGGTATTTTCCCACTAATACAACTTATCCATTGGTGGCATGAATGTTGTTTATTTTTGTTCTATTTCCCTTATGCAGTCTAGTTTAGTCTCTTTTATTGTTATTAGATTAGTCTTTTGTTTATTTGTCATGTTTGATGTTTCTAACTCTTGCATTCACTGCTGTCTTGCCTAGCTAACCCAACTGGGTTTGTAAATGTCTTCATTTTGCTCATTTAGGTGATGAAAGGGACACAACAATCATGATTTTCTTGTTCATCAAAATGTAAAAATTTCATCTTAGGTGATGTTTGTTTCTTTATCAACATTCTCAAAGATTTTCACTTCCACAATTTCTTCTAATACCATGACATTAGTATTTGGAACTCTTGGTGTCCTGGGTCTATTCTCTTCATTTGTATCATTTCTTACCCATTGATTTTGTAATGGAACTCTTGTATTGTGATTGGGTGGAATCAAATTATCAGTTGTTTTTAGCCTTGTGATTTTATTTTGTATATGTATGATGGTTCTACTCATTTGAGCAATATTTATTTTTTGTCTTGTCTCCTGAGTAGCTACTGGATCGCTTTTGCAATTAGGGGGGACCCCATGGAAGATCCCTCCACCAGTTCCTCAATTTTCAACGTTTATTGAAGTAGATGGTCCTTGATGTGATATGGAAAGGGTGTTCATTTGTCTTTGTAATTTCCCAAGAATGATCTCATGATTAGCATTGTTCTCCAACATAAATTCTTCCATCTATGTTTCTTTCTGAATGGATCCATCTAAATCATTTATTTGTGAAGATCTAATTGCATAATTTACGTTTGTAGGAATTGTATTATTATAACATCCAAATATAATAGGATCATTCAGTCGTTGATGTTTTGGAATTGGATTCAAAGTCTTGAAGAATTGTAAATTGAAATCTATGATTCTTTCTCCCTTTTTTAGATGAGTTTGAGTAAACTGAGTAAGCAACATATGATATGCAATGGGAGGTGCATACATAGTCCTAAACATATACTCTAGATAATCAAATGATCTGATTGATTGAGACGGAAGATAAAGGTACCATTCATAGGTTGGACATATGAAGGCCTAGAAAAATAATCTAACCATCATAACATCATGTTCAATTAAATGGATATCACAAAGATCTAGGAATTGATTCACATGTCTCTTTGAATCCATGATTCCATCTCTTGAAAAAACTAGTAGAACTCATCGAGGGAGGGTTGGTAAAGTATGTTGTTCTCCTTATAAATTAAGTGGGCTAGACCTATCCCTTCACCTTGGGACTCTTTTCTTTTCATTTCTTTCTTCTCGATTGTCAATAATCTCATTTCTTTCTTCTTGATCTCCCATGATTAGGGTTCTTCTTATTTATGATTTGGACCTTTCACCAACTTTGTGAAGATGGAGTATTTTTCTCTTACTTCTTGTTAACATACCTTTATAAGATTCTAGTTTTTCTTGGATTCACACCCTTCTTCATTTTGTCAATGCTATCTCTTTTTCTTCCTCTCGAGCAAAGGTTTCCCAAGATATTTCAATATCTTCTTGATTTTTTTATGTTATCAACACAAAATCATACAATTGATGCAACACACTTCCTTGATTTCTGAGTTCGACTTGTAATTGAGGTTGTTTGGGTTCTGGTTGATTCATTAAAAATATGGTCTACAAAACCATCATTTTATTCTCCCCAGTGGAGTCACCAAAAATGTTGATGTTTAGATTGGTCACAATCCAAACAACAACCTCACAATGATAAAATACCCCCCTACATTTCTATAGAGGTATTACTCCATTGTTATTTTCTAAAGTTATAGCTTGATGTTCTTGAATTAGACTTATCAAATAGGGAAATACTAAAGAAAAAACCCTAATCTTTATTTCTTTGAAAATACAAAGAAAAAAATAAAAGTGTATTCACAAAGAAAAGTTCGTGAGAGAAGGAACAAGAATATTTAAAGGATGAAATATACTATTTACATGATATTATACAAAGATAAGGAACCCATAATATGAAAATAAGAAACTCCTCACATCCATTAAAACATAATAATATTTCGTCACATTCATAAGAAAAAAAAGTATAAGTCCACAATGCAAAGAATTTTAAAAGAGTATATCATTTAAAATTGAAGAGAATATGATAAGTACACTTTAAACATCTCAAAGTCGAATATTCAAAGTTTGAAAATTCATTAAAGTTGCACCCTGATATAATTCTCTTGGGAGTTCAAAAATAATAGTTATTTTTAGAATAAAATAAAAATATTGTGTTTTACCAAATGGATTGGGATGGGGCTCTTGTGGACCATAAAACAAAGAAGGTATGGACCTGTAAGAAGAAAAAGAAGATGATCAAATATCGATTATGGGTTCTCAAAGGATGAAAAGACACAACCATATGATATTTGATTGAGAAGTATGAAGTATATAAAATTTTGAAAGGTGACCAATTTAATTACTATGATGGAATCTCTCTCTTGTTATCTACTTGTTGGTGTGCCTTTTATATCCTCCTTCATTGGAATTCTTTGACTAGTTACAAATGCTTCTTCTTGATCTGGTACAATTATTTTAGTTAAGGATTTCTTTAACCAATTCTTGATATAATATTTCATCAGTTCCATGGTTACTTATTATCTTACTTTAATATCAAATAATGATTTTTCCAGAGATTCTTTGAAGTCCATCGAAAGTTCGTGTAAAATATCCTCAATGTCTTTATTTTATTTACATAACTAACCAACAAAATTTCCACTTATGTTTATGAATAGCCAGTGAATTTGTTAAACCTCTTAGTTCATGTAGTCTTGAATGAGTCCAATTTACTTCGAATTGTTATTTTCACATCAATATGGAATTCAATATTATATGTGATTCCTCCACATATCCAGTTGACCTAGATAAATCTAATTCAATTAATTTCAAATACAACTCTACTCTTTTAACACTTAGTATCAAACTCAACCAACATATCCCTTAAAATCTTGATTCCTTTTAACCAACAAGCCTTGAGTTTCTTTATTTTTATTGTGGAAGGTAAGTCCTCCTCTTTCCTCTAGAACTAACTAACGCTTGAAACTTTTTCAACAAATGTGGAAAAAGACCCTTTGTAAAATTCTTCATCATTTTCAAGATCAACTCAAAGGTATTGTCTGAAATTCTCCATTCTTGAGCCTAAAGAAACAAAACTTGTTTCCAACCCCCATGTCTCAAGGATCATAGTCATTCTTTTCTAGATATTTTCAATGACATACATTATAATAGAAAGAAGTAGACTTTATGTTCGTTTTGGTCTTGAGATGGATTCTCATGTCCCATCAAGACTTTTCCAAGGTTGTATTGTGGCAATTAGGATGGAAGATAGTGGTAGGGACATTAAGGAACTATGTATTTATTTGATTCTATCCTTTATAATGGCATTTTTTGTTCTCCGTTTATCCAACTGAGAATTGTAGGGATTCTCCTGTAGCTTCATGAATCTGTACAATTTTGAGAGGTAGAACTCCATTAAATTTGATTTATGTGCTCAATTTTCCTTGAACCTTTTTATTTTTTGAATGGATTTTCTCAATAACCAGTTTCTTTGATTTTTTTGTCAAACATGGCATTGTGTAGGGTCAAGTATTCCTCTTCAAATACAATTATCTCATGCATGGACAATTCTGTGGAAATTTCGTTTCTCTCTTGAATTCTATATTCTTCATATGGAAATTCAATGTCCTAAAAATTCACATCAATATCCATATCTTGAAGAACAATTTCTTCTTCAGGTAAGCCCTCACTTTATCCTTGCTTATTTGTTCCTCTTTTCTAGTTACTAGGATTTTTGGGGGTATTTCCATATTTCCCTTAGGAGGGTTTTGTTCACCTCCATCATCGAAATTATGTATTACAAATTTTCTTTTCTCTTGAACTGCACCCTAGGATTTTTGTTTGGGTAGGATGCTTTTTTGAGAAATATTAAGAGTCAATGAACTCCTCTCATTCACAATTCCTCCTCCATTTCTATATTGATCAATAGTACTAACGACTATTTCAATATCCTGTTTCCTTTTCTCAATAGACAATGCTTCAGGGTTTTGACTATCGCCCTCTTCTTCTCCAAACAAGAATGTATTAGAAAATGAGGCATTGTACCCAACAAATGTCACGTGTTTCATAAATAATTGGCTAGGGTCAAATCCCTTAATTTAAGTTTCTCCCTTTAGATTAGATTGATCAAACTAGATTGGAATTTCATTGATGTGTGTAATGTTTTTTATCATTATCTCTCCAATTTTCTATGGCAGAGGAATGAACTTTCTTTTCCCCTTTTCATTAGAGAAATGGGCCCAAAATATATACTACTTGCAAAGTTCAACAAAAAATATCGTATTTGAAACATAATACGATAGATATGAGGATATTTCAGGAGAATAGTAAATCCTGATAATACTGAAATGCTTCGTTGCTTCAAAACTTCCTCTCTTATATAAGAAGGATGTTGCTTCTAGAGACAATCTAGATGTGTTTGGTTCATAAATAATTTTTTTGAAAGAAGAAATGAATGCATTGTTTACTTCATAAAAGTGGTTGCATAGCCTTATGTTTCCATAAATAGAAATTCCACATCTAAACAAGGTTGAGCTTACAATTAACTTTCTTAGCCAAAGGAAAACCTTTGAAAACATGATAGTATGTAATGGAAAAAATAAGGTATGAGGACATGTAGAATCTTTTGTTCTTTTTGAAATTTACCAAACAAAAATATAATTCACTAGAGATAATTTTTTCCTAATCAAATATTGCTCTATTGCTCTTTCATGGAATGAAAAATACAAGATATACAGAGCCAATATTGGAATAATAGTTGTAGATTATTTCCCAACTACTCCAGCGAATAACCACTCCATTTCGTGATAGGGATTTTTTAATTAACTAACTTGAATACTTGAAATATCATCTAGAATAACTACTGGGTCTTCAATATATTCTCGTAGAAGCTCTAATCCTCCATTATTTTCCTTCAAAAATTCCTTGGCTTCAGCACCTTTGAAATTCATCGATGATTCTGGAAGCGTAAGCATTCTCTTGAAGAATGAAGGTTATAAGGAAATAGGAGATTCCCCTTGCAACTAAATTATTCTCCGATTCTTGTCGAATTTATCAATGCACCACGAAACCAATTCGTTGAAATAATAGACCTATAGAACACAACCTACATATAACACTCGTCTTGTACAACAACACATGTATTGAACCTGACGAAAGTTAGTGAAAATTTCTTTGATTTTTTTTTTTATATATATCAACATAACATCACAGCATGGTTGTAACAGTTCTCCGGTCTAATGAAAAGTATTGAGCAAGCTAAAACAACGAATTAATAAAAAGGTATATCTATATTTAGTTCTAAACCCAACCAACTTTAGTATGACGTAGCTAAATTTATACTAAACAAACATGTTTGTAGAGTATTACTTCTTCTATAAAACAAATTAATCATCAACTATGAATCATCTATTGATATGGTTTGAACAATAACAATCAATAATTATTGAATAGATCTAAGGAAACAATGCGCAATCACCACATTTACTTAAGTTTGATAATGCACAATCTATTCGTTGATTTTAAATTATGTTTAGCGCTCAGTTGCATACTTCATTGCAACAAGGTAAATATATCGCTCCTATTTACTTGCTTAGATGTATTGTTTCATGTATTTCATAACGGATTGTAACTACAATGTTCATGCAAAGTTTTCTAATCACTTTCCTTGAAGTTGAGCATATTGCACAATTAATTCATTTCTCTCAATGTGCCAGTTGTAATTGGAACCACTTCATTTTTTATTTAATTTAGATAAACTCACTAGATATATTCTTATTAGAAATTTATTTACATTAATTATTGAATTGTTAAGAATACGATAAAAAACGATACAACTGAAGAGATAGATCATTAACCTTTAAGAAATTATAGTATATGAATTAGTTATGACAAATCTATTACAAAAAATTACTTAGCTCGGCCACCAATACATATATCAATACAAAATTCCTTTTGATTCCCACTACATTCCGCAATTAAAATTTAATACGACAAAAATGTGTTTCATGAATATAAACATATTAATTGTAGAGTAGTCAAATAAAAATTCAATCCATCCAATTCACTAATATATCTAGTAAAAATAATAATTATTGATTGCATAGCGGAAAGATATCAATGTAGTTGTATTCACTAATCTAAATAAAGATTAAGTTTAAGACCTTAACATAAATTTCATAAATGAAAACAAAGAGAGATTGACTCCACCATTATTGTTCGAACGAGGTTAAAACTTAAGGATCTAGCCTATACAACTAGTTACAAGTGACCACAAGCACCAAGTGTCAAAACTCCAACACAAATCAACTCACGAAAAATGATAATCAGATCGTTGATTTGAGTCTGACTTGAATGCAACTAAATCTCATGATGACCAACAGGTCAACAAGGATAATCATTGGAGTCATGGATTTTGTGATTGTGGCACGAAAGTCACAGAACCAGATTCTGGAGTAGCACTCGAGTTCCTGGTCGAAAATCCTCCACGGTCACCTCATAACAACCAAGCGATCCTGCAGACATGTGAGACAACTCATCACGATTTCAAGTTTCAACATCAATATCATGTAAACGGGATAGAAGCATCAAGAACTAAATTGTATATATAATCTAAAAAAAATCAAACACTCATCAACATAACACTAAATTGTATATATAATCTAAAAAAAATCAAACTAAATCAACAACAATATGTAAACGGGATAGAAGGATCAAGAACGGTATTACATCATTTCACTTTATATAAACTTACAATTTGAAATATAATGTACAAGGTTTAAATCCTCGCTTCATTATCTACCAACATTCAAATTTTACAGTTAGGATATCCCAAAATTTCAACCATTATATCATGCATAATTAGATTACATACATTTCAGAAAAAATGTTTCTTTTCCAATTAGTCCACAAATAAATCTATGCAATTACAATGGCAGTATTGAAATACTTCATTCAACCTAGTGTTTAAAAATGTTACACCAAAATTCATGTAGTTTTACAGTAAACATAACAGTAAAAATACAGTGGCTGATGGGTGAATATGAAAATTCCACGCAATGCCTCTCCTTTCACCTGCTAATCAAATCGACTTCATCGGTACCTTCCAGCCAATGCTAGGGGTACTCTTCTTCCCCCTTAGCCAACCGAGCTGCAAAGGGGCCACACACAAGAAACCAACAAACAATAGTTACAAGGCATGCCTTGTAAGGAAGAGCTTCCACTCTCTCTTCAAACTTGGCATCCCAATTCTCACAAGTAAAACACATTCCACAATTATTTTCGAAACATAGCCTCACCAAGAATAATTCCGTCTCTTTTCATTCTACACCATTTTTTATAGGAATTTCCTCACTGACACATGTCCTCATGCACAAATAATTAACTTTTTAATTAATTTAATTAAGATTATTCACCCACACACTTTTCACATCCTCCCGAAGTTGCACAAGCAATTACCCTTTTTATTTTATTTAAAAAGTCAAATTCCCTCACATTCCCCAATGTGTTCCTATTTTCTCTCTTAGTTGTCCCTTTGTTACTAGAATTTTTATTTAATAAGTGTCTCCTAACTAGATCTTAGTTAGAGTTGGATTATGAGCCTTCTTCTAGTTATACTAATGGTAGCTTGACTCTATATACTATTCTATGTGTACACCTATTCTCTCATATTTTATTTATTTCTATTTTAAAAATCCCTTTTATTATTTTCATGCACACATGTGCATTTTATCCAATCTTTAGATTTTTCTTATTTTTTTTCCTAGAAATTGATTTATCTCAATTCTTTTAATTTATTTAATATTTTTATTTAGTCCCATAATTAAACTTAAACTTAGGATTAGTATTATAATTAGGCTTAGATTTCTATTGGGATTTATAATCAATAAATTCATTGTTTAATTAATTATTTTAATCTAATAGGGTCTAATAATTTCCATGTTGTCTAGGCCACCTAGATTTATTGACTCAAGTTTTTAATTACACGATGTGCCCTTCAAGACGCACCTCTGTGCTTCAAGGGTTCCACTCACCTTTGACTGGTTTTGGAATTTTTTCCGACCCTTTGGAGTCAACACTCCATTCGGTCGACCTTGTGAGATACTAAGGGATTCTAAGGAATAGGAACTCTTCCTTATTGAACACCCTTTAGAATCTTCGTGAGCAACTATCTTAGTCTTCCCTCATGACATCGTGGACCTCTCAAAATAGGTAATCATTAACCTACCATTCGGCCATGGTGGCAGTGCTAGTAAGCTATGATAGGGACACTGCCACACCTCTCCCTCAATGTCTAGTTTATGTCCATGGCCACTCTACTCCTTATTTGAGTCGGATTAGCAAGCATTGTCAAGCCTACATTCATTGATAAACACCATGTCAATAATCCATATACATAAATCATATTGTAATAAATCATATGTCACAGGTGAGTAAAATGAAATACCTAATCAAAATACAGTTCAGTCCCTGACTCAATCCAAAGTCCAAGGAAGTCCATTGATGCCATCTACATCCATAATCTGTCATGTGTCCTGTACACTCAGGAAAAATCATTAATAACATATTCCAACACATATACATCAAATAAAAATAAGTCACAACACATCATCGTCGTCATGTATAATCCATAATCGAAACGAAATCACAATGTACCATAACCCGATCACTTGCATGCAAGTGTCCTTAAAGAATAAGTCAATAAAAAGTGTTCTCAGTAGACAGGGATGCGACATACACCCCCTCTTGTTTTAAACTTTGTCCTGAAGTTTGTATAGTATATAAATGAAAGTAAATAAATTTATCTGACATAGATCTATATGTCTAATCTATCAAAGAAATAAGGAAACTATTGACACATCTCATATGCATCCTCCCAGGTAGCCGAGTGTGGACTACAATTGTCCCACTATTCCTTGACCTGATCGACTATTCAACATCGTAGCTATCAAATGTGATGGTCCAGAATGCGGATTGGCTCCGCCATGAGAGCACCCTCATATGACACCTTCAAAGAACTCATGTCAATAACATGTGAAGGATGTTAGGGTCCTAACTCGCACATAGGTAGAACAATATATTCGGATGTAATAAAGGTCAATATTAATAAGGCCTTTCAATAAAATAGAATAAGGAAGATGTAAGAAGACCTAATAGAAGCTTCCGCTTCTAGAAGAATATTCCTCTAGATGCTTATTTTGATAGACATATTTAGTATAAATAGGAGTCGAGGGTATGAGAACCCTAGCTTGGATATTATTATAATAGAGCTCCGCTCAACTAGAGTTTGCCCCCTCGAAGAGGCTCGTGAACATTGCTTTCAGAATCAAAGTGTTATTTATGTTGTTATTATTATATAATTTCAGTGCTATTGTGGTGATTGTTCTGGTTATATTGTTGTTATTCTTCCATTTCTATCATTTCATTTATGTTCTGCATACTTTTTATATCTGGTATATTACAAGTGGTATCAGAGCACTTTCCTTGGCAGAAATTGTGGGTAATTTTTTTTTCAGGGTAGAGACATATTCCGGCATCTTTAATCCACAAAGATCTTTCATTACGAGCATAAACCTGTGGTTGAGGGATTCATACATGTAGGAAATACAAGTGGTACTTAAGAGCACATTTGTTGGCCACCCTTGTAACCCCTGTTGGTACCCCTTCGAGTGGTAGCGCATCAGACAACACCTATGTTTGGATTGACCTAGATTACCTGAATCCCTCTTTAGATAAACCGACCGACCACCTGACTGCTATAGTTCCACCAACAACATCACCTGGGAAGATACTCTCTTGTACCTGGGTAGTCGGGTAGTACGGATAAGGGTACAGTCTAGCCTCCTTAGTTAGTGCCCTAAGATATTGGGCTGAGTACTACTATTGGACCCCGCGCGTATATTAGAGATCTATAGCACAGGGAAAAACCTTGTTTATAGAACCCTTGAATACCTACCCCTTGGGGGACAAAAACATAAAAAAATTAAAACAAACAAGATCTATTGCCACGCAACTGTGTTCGAGTTGCCAAATCACTACACATTTCTTCCTGGTTAAGAATTTGGGCATTTCATCACTGCAGTATTCTTCGGGACAGAGTATAACTCCACAAGTGTGAAAAAAAAAAAAAAGGTCTAGAAATTTTTTCACCATTATTTGAGACCTATTCCATTGGATTCACCTCTTCTCCCTTATAAGCTTCATACATATCATTTTTCGGCAAAATGTTTTTACCCCACTCACCCCTTTTTAGTTCCCTAATCCTCATGGCCCATACCCGTAGCCAAGAATTGGAAGCTCTCTTCAATACCTTGCAATCTAGTCTCACCGAGACCCAACAAGAAGTGAAACAACTCAGTGCCAATGTTTCCGTCATCAATACAACCATACAGTCCTCAATGGAGGAAATCAAACAAGAACTGACCACCCAACTTGAATCTATATTTTCATCACTCTGCACCAAACTGCATATCCCTATAGATAACCCTTCCTCTGACTCACCTCCCCATACTAACGGTGAAAATTCTTCTCATTCCCATAACTTTCAGCACCATCACTTTCAACGTGACCTACACCTTTCGCGGGTGGATGTGACCAAATTTGATGGCTTGGACCCCATTGGTTGAGTAACCCAAACGGAACATTATTTCTCTTTATACGGCATTACAGATGACTTGGCCAAACTCTGGTATGGTGTTCTCCATATAGATCAAGAACGTTGGCAATGGTGGCAATGGAGAAAAACTTCCCGTCAAGGGTATATTTCTTGGACACACTTTGTGGTAGAGCTTTATGAACGCTTTGACATTGACACCAACCATTTGGGCCATTTGACAAAGTTGAAACAATCAGGAACAGTGGAAGACTTTATAGTTTCCTTTGAGCTCCTGGCTTTTCGGACAGAGGGCATGTCTTATGCCTTTTTTTGAGAGTGTTTTAATAGTGGCCTCAAGGATGAGATTCAGGCCCATGTCCTCATGGCTCAGCCTCAGATTTGGGTGGAGGCTACTAAAAGAGATAAAGAAGCACAACAAGTTGTATCTTCTCAAAACCGAAAACCCTCCTTTATCCCTCGCCCTAAACCTGTAAATCCCACTACTCCCTCCGCTCCACTAAAGATCCAAAAATTGACCAAGGCTGAAATGGTTGAACGCCAACTCAAAGGCCTTTGTTATAATTGTGATGAAAAATATTTCCCAGGCCACAAGTGTAAGGAATTTTTTTTTTTTATGGCCATCTCCGAGGATATTTTGGAAGAGGATGTTGAAACTCCCCTTGTGTCTGAGTCACCTAAAACAACTGACATAACTCCTCCCTCAGACCCTCCTGAAGTAGAACTAGTCATTTCCCTCAATGATCTCACTAGCTTCTCCGCTCCCCAAACCCTCAAGCTAATCGGTTACATCAAGCATCAGAAGGTCATCATTCTGGTTGATAGTGGAAGCACCCATAATTTTATTCATTGCTGCATTGCCCAAGAAACTCATTGCTACATCCATGTCGTCAACAATTTCCAAATCATGATTGTCAATGGTGGTTCCATAAAATGTGGAGGGCATTTTGAAAATGTGTGTCTCCAAATTGGTGACTACCACCTGAAATCTCCTATGTTTTCTATCGACATGGGTGGTTGTGACATTGTGTTGGGTGCAGACTGGATAAGGACTTTGGGTCCCATTCTCATGGATTTTAAGGAATTAATCATGCAATTCAACTAGGAGGGCCACCAATATAAATTCCAAGGCATCACCACTGGTTCACCTAAAATCATTTGTTCCCATCGTATGGAAAAGCTGCTCAAAAAAGGTCATTCTGGTGTTATTGCCCAATTCCATGCCATACAAGAAATCGAGACACCCTCGGTGCCACAAGACCTCCAAGCCATCCTTTATAAACATCAAATGGTATTTTCCACTCCCCAAGGAATCCCTCCTTCCCGTGGTGTTCATGATCATTCCATTCCCCTTGTACCCGGAAGCCTTCCTCCCAATATCCGTCCATATCGTCACCCCTTTTCACAAAAAAATGAAATTGAAAAAATGGTTCAGGAACTCCTTAATGCAGGCGTTATCCTCCCTAGTACGATCCCCTACTATTCTCCTGTGGTCATGGTCCTGAATAAATAAGTTTCTTGGAAAATGTGTCATGACTTCCGTGCCCTCAACAAACTGACCATTCAAGACAAATTTCCCATTCCTATCATTGATGACCTCCTAGATGAATTGAGTGGTGCCCAATTATTTACTAAACTTGACCTTTATTTGGGCTACCACCAGATACGTATGAAAGAGGTAGACATTGCCAAGACTACCTTTAGAACTCATGAGGGACACTATGAGTTTTTTATCATGCCCTTTGGCTTGTGTAATGCCCCCTCCACCTTCCAAATCCTCATGAATCATGTCTTCCGTCCTTTTCTTTGTCATTTTCTCTTTTTTTTTTTTTTATGATATCCTCATCTATAGGAAAACATGGACAGACAATCTTGCTCATGTGGATCGAGTTCTCCATCTACTCTCTCAGCAACAACATTTCCTGAAATAGTCTAAATGTGATTTTGGTGCCTCATAAGTAGAATACTTGGGTCATCTGGTTGGCAAGGATGGCATTAGGGTGGATTCGAAAAAGATTGAAGCTAATCAAGACTGGCCTCACCCAAATACTCTTAAAATCTTGCGTGGATTTCTGGGCTTAACATGGTATTATCACAAGTTTGTTAAGAATTATGGAAAGATTGCAACACCTCTCACTGCTGTCCTCAAAATGAACTCTTTCACTTGGACTCCAACCGCTGCTCAAGCTTTTCAAACTTTGAAGATGGCCATGTGCACCACTCCATTTCTGGCCCTTCCTGATTTCACAAAGACCTTTGTGTTGGAATGTGATGCTTCAGGGAAAGGAATTGGTGTTGTCCTTATGCAAGAGGGTCGACCTTTGGCCTTTACTAGCAAGCAACCATCTGAAAGAAATATGGGTAAATCCATCTATGAAAAGGAAATGTTGGCTATTCTTCATGCCATTGATCTATGGTGCCCTTATCTATTGGGGAAATGTTTCCAAATCAAGACAAACCATCAAAGCCTCAAGTATTTTCTAGAACAACACATTTCCTCCCGGGAGCAACAAAAATGGGTGACTAATCTCTTTGGATATGATTATGAAATCATTTACAAGAAAGACAAAGACAATGTGGTTGCGGATGCACTTTCCCGAAAATATGAAGATGAAGGATCCATTTTTTCTCTTTCCTTCATTGTACTAGATTGGCTCCAAGCCATTCGCTAGGAATGGTTACAAGATCCCAAAAGTTCGCATTTGATCCAATAATTGCAGTCCAATGCTCCAGCTTCCCCAGGGTACTCTTGGCTCCATGATGAGATTTGATACAAATTCCATTTGTATTTAAGTAAACAATCAAATATTAAATCCATGGTACTTTCTGAGCTTCATGCTACACCCACACCAGGGCACTCTGGGTTCACAAAAACCTATGACAGGGTCAAACGTTCTTTTTTCTAGGATGGTATGAAACATGACATCCATAATTTTGTCGTTGAATGTGATGTATGTCAATGCAATAGGGAGAAACAGTCAAATCTCTAGGCACACTACAACCGCTTCCAATTCCACCTACTATTTTGAAGGATATCTCTATGGATTTTATTACCGGCTTACCCAAATCAGGAAATAAATAAGTCATCATGGTGGTTGTTGATCGTCTTTCCAAGTATGCTCATTTATGTTCTCTTTCACACTCATTTACAACATCCACGGTGGCTCAAAGTTTCATGGATTAGGTCTTCAAGCTTCACGACATGCCGCACTCTATTGTTTTTTATCGTGACCCAACTTTCACAAGAAATTTTAGGCAAGAACTGTTCAAGCTACAAGGCACCTAATTGCATCTCAACACAGCTTATCATCCCCAGAATGATGGTCAAATAGAAGTTTTCAACAAGTGTTTGGAAACATATCTAAGGTGTTTTGCCTCCGAAAAGAAAAATCAGTGGGCTCAATGGTTACCCCTAGATGAATGGTGGTACTAAACTTCATACAATATAGCTACACACATGACTCCTTTTGAAGTGGTATATGGACAAAAGCTACCTTCCATTCTCTCATACTTATCGGGCACCTCGAAGGTCCAGGCGGTTGACCACACACTTATAGTTCAAGAGGATATTCTTCATACCCTCAAAGAGAATTTGTTCATGGCACAGAATCGCATGAAGCAACAACTAGATCAAGGTCGCTCTGAACATCAATTTGTAGAAGGGGATCAGGTCTTTCTTTGACTGCAACCTTATAAGAAAAATTCCCTCAAGGCCGAGCATTTTCAGAAGCTAGCGCCCAAATTTTATGGTCCTTATACAATTCTCAAGTGTGTGGGACAAGTAGCCTATTAGTTACCTTCGCCCACTCATTCGAAGCTACATTCTATTTTTCATGTTTCATGCTTAAAGAAGGTGATTGGAGCTAAGTGCCAAATTCAAACCAACCTTCCTGAGTTAGTTGAAGAATGATCTGTTATCACCCCATAAATTATGAGAATCAATTGGTGACTGAGATATTATCTGTCTCTAGTGTTTTTGTTGACAAATGATTTTTCATCCTGCAAATAA
>ML810013.1:147789-169292 GCA_009831015.1 Picea engelmannii | reverse complement strand
ATAGTAACTTGGCCATACCTTTCAAGCATGGCCAAGTTCTTTTTAAATTTAATGTTGATAGGTTAGTGAATAAATCTGACCAGACTGTCTAATCCTGGTCAGATAGCCCTTAGGTTAGATTAGTGAATAAATTTGACCAGACTATTTAATCCTAGTTAGATAGCGCTTAGGTTAGATTAGTGAATAAATCTTACCAGACTGTCTAATCCTGGTCAGATAGCCCTTAGGTAGAGTAATTTCTTAACCCAACAGGTTAATCTGGGTCAATTGTCCTAGAAAGATAGGTTAGAATGTAGGTTAGTTTCTTCATTTGTTTCACCCCAATGAAACCAACTGGCTGAAAATGTTACACCATGTCTCAAATGCCTAAGAATAGTTTGGTCGAAGTCCCTTGGTGTTGTCTATGTGAAAAGTTTGGGAAAAACCCGTAAGAGGCACTTATCCTGAGTTTTCCCAACACATATTTCTCCACTCCTGATTTATGCTCCATGCACTTTCCAATGGTCTAGATCGTGGCACCCAGATCTACGGCGCACAGGGCATTCCGGACCCGCCTGACTGTTCTTCTTTTAATCGGGGGGGGGGTCTACAATCGGTAATAAGAATTGCGCACATCTGGACTGCCCAAAGACGAGTGCTGAAATCAAAGGCTTAGATTTGATTTCGGACCCCCCCGTCCATTCTGCCTTTAATGGAGGGGGGGGGTTCGGAATGAGAGATAAAAGGCGCGCTAAGATCTGCGGCCAGGAAACGTGCACGCAGATCAACGGTTTAAGATGGTTTTCGGACCCCCCCTGATGTTCAAATTTTAACCAAAGGGGGGGGGGGGGTCCAGAATTGTTATCCTCCTCTGGCAGGCCCCTGGTCATATGTGGCACCATCCTACTGGTCCTGAAGTCCCATCCCCCATCTGCTATCTAACAGCCCCCGTCACTCATGGACATCATCTCCCACTTGTTCCACTTGCTCCCGAGTTGTGTCCCATCCCATAACTGCTGTCAGTCCCTGTTCTCAGTACCTTACCTTTCCACTCATGATCAGCCCCTTATTGCGACTTCTAACTCCAATCCCTAGCCTCCACGTCACCCGACCGTATGTTTTGGCCACCGTCACCTGCCATCTCACCCCCAAGTGGCCCATTGTCCATTTATTACGAGATAACATACCCGTTATCCTGCTGACCTGTCTCCCGCGCCCAACCGACCCCAATTTTAAATAAAACTATCGTTATTCCCCCTTCGTTCACTATTCATCCATCACACCGGATCACCTCTTAATCCTCCATTGCATTCCCGTCACCTTCATCCAAAGTCAGTCGACCCCACTAACTCCGTGTTATTTGCAGGTACTGTTGCAGAGATGGCGCCAAAGCCAAGACAAGCAGAAGGAGAGGATAATCCTTTTCTCCCACCTTCTGTCGACCTGGACAAAATCCCATTGGTCGACAAAGACAGATTGATCGCTGATACCAAGTGTGATTTCGACTTTTCAGACCTCCAGTCATGGCTCAGGGAGGTGTTCCTGGACCAGAGTGATGAAATTGGACTATGGGAGTCCAATTTTCCCCTGTACCTTTTTCCCCAGATCCACCACTTCCCTGAATTCGCCCTCAAATGCGAAGCCCATTATATTTTCGACCAGAGGGCCATTGTCTCCTCATTCGGGGACGTCCTGTTCTTCATCACTCCCGAGGACATTGACCAAACGATGCAAATTCCCTGTGCCGACTCCGTTTCTCCTTTCAACCTAGAGATCCTTACATATTTGTATCAGAAGATGACCTTTCCCCAGAGAGCTCAGATATTAGAGCTTTTCCTTCCCACTTCTGCTCAATTCCCTTCCACCAATCCCCCTTACCCGTCATTCATGTTCTCCACCAAGGGAAACCAGGTCATTTCATCCCTTTGTGCTCTGTTAGGGTACTATTCCAACCAGTGGGTAGATGAGCCCATTCTGGGTTTTCTATCCATTTTCTCGACTGATGAAAAACCCACCACACAGTTTGATTTCAGTACCTTCTTGGGCAACAATATTCATGAACAGTTCGTGAATTTTGGCACCGAAGGCATGTTCATATATTCATCTATATTTCCCTACATGTTTTTTTTCTATCAAGCAGATAAATTCAGTTTTTCTATGCAGAAAATGGACGCAGATGGAAGGCCTCAGCCAGTCACAGCATGGACATCTTTGTTGAAGCACAATTCCACAGAGTATAGCTTCAAGGCATTTATTGATCCTTTCTACGACCCTGTGGTAAGCATGTTGAGTGGCAGGCCCGAGCCACGAATAAACGACGAGGTCCAGAGAATTCTACATCTCTCGAACAACGCAAAGACAGGGGACCGGTACCTGTATCAAAACTACACCGAGATCCGAGTCTTTGGGTGTGAATTGGCACCCTACAAACTGCCAAAGTATGTGCCGGTAAGAATCTTTGCGTTAGAGTATATAAGGCAGATCATGAATTCAGATGACATTCATTTTGTTTCCCTGAAGAAGAAGCAACAATTGAGAATCAAGGGGTAGATTGGCTCTTTCATCTGCAATAGTCGAGGCGCCGGGGAAGAAGCAGACAAAATGTTGAAAGAAATGAAATTCTTTATGAGTTTTCCATGGCACTATGATCCATGCGGGATCATTTCAGAAATGCAGGTGAAAAATAAAAACATCTCGTATGTTCATGAGTCCAAGCCTAAGATCGAAAAAATTGCCAATCAGACAGTGTGGGTGCCTGACACATTGATTGAAGCGGAACAGCAGGTTCCCCCAGACACTGTACCTCCAACTTCCACACCACAAGTACCTAAGGAAAAAAGGCCTCGACAAGATTCATCTCCGCATGTCACGGAGGTGTCATCTGAAGAGTTCCAGTTACATACTAAGAGGCTCAAGATAGCCATAGTTCCCAGCCCTACTGGTGAGAAAGAGGCCCCGCTGACCACAGTGACTAAGTCTGTCATTACACCCTTCGGGTCGAGCTTGTATAAAGAAATCACTCCAGTTGTGCCAAAGAAGTCTACAGACTCCCCATTGGACACTCAGCAAAGCAAGACTGGGCCTAAGTTGAGCATTTTCTAGAAGTACGAGCTGATCAAGAAAAGGAACCAGACCCTCACCAGCAGTACTTACGCCCAGTTTCGAAAGCAGTCGTCCACTACGCAACATAGGTTGTTATCTACATTCGACATAGAAAGAGGCAGGATGAACATGGCCTTCCTACAGGCACAAGTACCAAATCCCAAGGTAATCATAGACTATAAGAGAGCCACCTTCGAGTTCCAGACGAAGGACGTGCACCCAACAGATCAGATGGATCTGTACAAGAAGACAGGGGAGATGGTTTTCCACACATTGGCGCACGCTTCTGCATCTGCAGCCAAATTGTAGGTGTCACTCAACAATGCACAGACACAACTCAAGCTGGAGAAGATTTCATCCTTCGCAAAAGATAACAAAATTAAAACTTTGGAGGAGCTGGTCCTCAAGATTGGCTATGATCCCTCGAAAGTCAAAGCTGCAGAAGAGATGATAAAGAAGAAGAATGCAGATACCACCTCCTTAAGGAAACAGCTGAAGCTTCCTCCTACAGAAGACTCACAGGCGAAGGAGATAGCAGAAAAAGAAGGCGAGAAGGATGAAATGCTTAAGCTGCTCATGGAGTAGAATGCTCAGCTCAAAGAAATGGAAGTTGAGATGGAGAGATTACTGAAAGAGAAAGAGAAGATGAATCCAATGGAAGGCATTCCATTGATTGCCATCCCAATTACAGGATTGAGCACAACAACAGTAACAACAATTCCATCTGCAACACAATTGACACCACAAGAGGGAACAACAGACCTCGCCAAATCCATGGAAAAGATGAACCTGTAAGAGACAGAGATCAGCAGGCTGAAGAAGGAAGTTGAGAACCTCCAGGAACTCAAAACTTCTTTCCAAACTAGTCTATCCAAAGAAAAGCAGGTAACTGAGCAGCTCAAGAAGGAACTACAACAGCTCCAAAAGCAAACAATGGCAGGGAAGACTTTGGCTGAGGTCAAAGAGAATGTATGGAAAGACATCACAAAGTCCATAAATGAGATCTAGCCCATGATCCAAATCATGTTTGAGCAGAACGATTTGGTCCAGAGGAGTAAATAGGCTATTGAAAAGATCAGAGTAGAATTCGGAGATAGACCAACCCAAGCAAATGATATCATCAAATTCCTCAATTCCAAGACCAAAGAAGAACTAGAAGAGCTGAAGATAGAAGACAGAACAGAGACCATCCTTGAGGTCAAGAGAGTTTTGACCAAGAGAGGATTAATGCTTCAATTGGAAGAAAAGGTTTAGATCATGGACCAGGGGGTACAAAAGTTTTTTAATAAGATTGAAGCTCTCCAAAAGAAAGGTCTACCTGGTCTGAAAGTCATTAATGATAAACTAATGACACTGCCAGATTACAAAAAGAGATTGTCGGAGGTGTCTAAAGACAGTTCCAAGTTTGCTGGCATACAAGGGAGAATCACTGGCAAAGCATTCCTGGACGCTCTTCAGTTGGACATCAGCATCCAACACGAGATACGATACATATTCCTCTCTAAGCCCACATTCACCAAATATACGAAAATGGATGAAGTGTATCAGAGACTGCTCAAAGTCACGGTGCCTAGTCATATCAGGTGGGAGGAACTCTATGATCTGCTCGATTAACAGATGAGCTATCCAGGTCCACTCACCTGTCCAGTCAGAAGAGGTTGTGCAGGAACCTCGCCAACGGCCTACCCTCGAAATCAGCAAGCAGTTACACCAAGTCATCAAGCAGTTTTGATTAGTTAAATTAGTTAGACTAAAAATAGAATGAGCACGTCCTGATCAGTTATGACAGGAATGTTTGTAATTTGAATTATAAATACTTCACCTTTAGAGGTATTGAGGGTTGTTGATTCTCACACCCTAGCGCTATCAGACTGTAACATTTTTGAAGAGATCTACCATTAATGAAAAGGAGGCACTTTTACAGGATTCTTGTGTGTATTCACTGGTGATGTTATTCTCTAAGTCGAATGTTTCTCTTGCTTCGTGATCATATTGTTTTCTGAAACTAATATTTAAGAGTAGCGAATGTTGCAGGATTTATCTTAGATACCCTGTTTCTGACTCGAAAAGGTTTTAGTGTTTATCTTCTGGTGTTTTCAATTAAGGAATTCTTAACTACTTCTTAGTTGAACTTATCTTTCTCATCTTTTCTTCTGTCCATAATTTAAGATATTAAAAGATCCTGTGAGTATATTATCTCACCCTATGGAAGTCTTTCTTTACGTTTCTGGTTGTATTTCATATTTTATGTAAGCGCAGACCCCATAGCCCAATGGATGTGTAGACTATTTCAACCAATTCAAAAAACACTTTATAACAAAAACCTGCCTATCTCTTTACCTAGCCTAATATCTAAAGTTAAAAACAAAGCTAAATCCTATAGAGAGATCCCTCTCTGAAGCTGGAAGGGCTAGATTCTGGCTTTAAAAGTGGTTGGATAAAGTTACCTTTGTAGATTTCTTCTGTTTCAACCTCTAGGAAATTTACCAAGTGCTAACATAATGGTGACTCCACTGGGGAAGAACTAAAAATTGATAATTTCACGTCTTTTTTCCCCTAAAAAGAACGTTTAAATTTGAGGAGAAAGTAATGTTCAGAGGTTGATCAAACGTTGTACATATTATTTTCAGACTCACAATATATATATATATATATATATATATATATAAACCCACAAAAAGTTCTGGCTCCCAAGAAAGTTCACACTCGATCTCATCCAGACCCAGAACCCGCGATAGGAATAGATAACCCTGAAAAGTTGCTCAGGCGAAAGACCTTAGCTGCAGATTCAGTGAGTCAAAATCCCCTTTATAGGTCTCCTTCTTTTTCAGGGGAGCCGTCTGCTTCTCAAAGCCTTGACCTCGATACCTTTTCACAGTGAAACCTGGTAAGGACACGGTCCAATAGTTTTGTGACTGATATCGTCTTTGACCCAACTGTGTTGCAACCCTGAACCCCCGAAGTTATGTCTCCCACGACTAAACCATGAATCATTGCCTCAGTACTATCCAGTCCCTCCTCGTCCTCGTCTTCAGTCGCTACCTCGTCGACCATCCAAGGTGTCGTTCCACCTCCTCCACTCATCATGGAAACTCAATATGCTCCTTTGGTGTTGGCTGCACCGTTACATGCCATGCCCCAATACTATCAAACAAGACTTCCACAGTACGATGCAACGGGACCTTTAAACGCCCAACAACATGTCGACAAAATGAACGATTATTTTGACTTGCAAGAAGTTGATGAGGATGACGTTCAAATGAGATTATTTGCCCAAAGTTTGATAGGTGACGCCAAAAATGGTTCAAACATTTATCTGCTACATCAGTCCCTGACCTGGTCGCGTTCCAAATAAGTTTTCTTGACATATGGGAGGTAAAGAAAAACCCTCTCCAGATCTTGTCAGAATACGAGAATATAAGAAGAAATCAAGGAGAGACGGTACAAGATTACTGCACCCATTTTAACAACCTGTACAATGCAATCCCAACTGAAATCAAACCCCCACAGGGTCTGGCATTAATTAAATTCCCTGATGGATTTGATGCCGACATGTCTTACCAGTTAAGAGAAAGAAATTCCACCACCTTGGAAGACATGCAGAAAAGTGCTATTAGTGTGGAGACCAATTTGTTGGCAAAAAGAGCACGACAGAGGTCAGAAAGGAGAGTCACGATTAAAGAGGAACCTTCCATGTCGACCTCGGATTCCAAACTGGATTCTTTGACTCGAGCAGTGGAATTAATGATGGAAAGACTGACTGTGTCCGACAGAAATCCTCCAAGAGACAACCCACCTACTCCTTAGGTTCGGAATCCCAACTTCAGGAGAAACCCTCCTCAAATCAGACAGAGAGATCCTAGGGATCAAAGAGAACAGAGAGGTCATGATCAACAGATCAGACCTCCCTTGCAAGAAAATTATGCCGATGAAGGGGGGGAGGTGATTGAGGAATTGGAGGACACTCATATTAATCTCATGGGTATTCACGACAACGAGGATATTTTCCTTACCCAAGAAGAGAAGGAACTCTTTCTGCTCAATCAAACAAAGGTAAGTGAAGAAGTCGAAGATGTAGAACAATAGGCCTTTGAAAATGCTATTCTGGAGGTACACCGGTAGTACAATCTGCGGAGTAAGAAGACAGAAGGGAGTTCTCCGAAGAAGACCACTGAAACAAAGAAGGTAGTTGAAACCAAGAAGACCTCTGAGCCAATTGCAGAGAGGATTCCTGAGAAGGGTACCGCAGAGAAGATTCCTGAGAAGGGTGCGGATGAGAAGATTCTTGATAAGAATAAAGTTGATGCTCTCGTGAAGAAAAACATTACCATTCTGAAAAGGCCCTCATAGCCCGAGTTTTCCCCTATTGACCCACCAAGTACTTCTGGCCTGAAGAATATGATGGACAAACCAGAATTGATGAGCCAAAGCAAAGCTTCTACACCCTTTAGCCTTGAGGGGGAATTGACAAAAATAAAAATTCCTATCCCACTTACAGAGTTAATGAATAGAGACAGGTATCGTTCACAGGTGATTAAAGCACTGGCCATTGAACCTGACATAGGCACGAAGGCCTTAACCATTGGATCCGCCAGTCATTCAGACACTGTGAACCTTACTGATGATCGACCCGAACTTCTCTTTGGATCAGAAGTAGATGGTCGAGATGATACTGGGGAGGTTGCTCCTTTTTACATCAGTTTAAACATACAGGACTTGATATTGCATAACGCTATGTTGGATTCGGGCACATCCCACAATCTAATGCCTAAAGCAGTAATGGAAAAGTTGGGACTGGAGGTCACCAGACCATACAAGGATTTACACTCATTTGACTCTAACAAAGTTAAATGTATTGGTTTGATCAAAGATTTATGCATCACCTTGGTTCAGATCCCTGCCAAAAGCATGGTAATGGATGTGGTGGTTGTAGACATCCCGCCGAAGTATGGAATGTTGCTATCCCAGTCTTGGGCAGCTAAGTTGAAAGGAACCCTACAGCTAGATATGTCTTACGCCACTATCCCAGTGTTTGGGCAATAGAGGAGGCTATACAGAGAAACATTGATGAAGTACATGGTCAGTAGCCAAGAAAAACCACACAATTATCCCCTTTACTCCACGCATTCCGATTTAGATTCATTTATCTTGTACAATGATGGTGATATGAAGGAGCAAGATACTCAGCTGATGGAAGACACACCTAGTCAAGATGAAGGCCCAGAAAGCATTGAGGTAGCAAAGATGACAAATGTGATAACTGAAGAGTTACCCGCTGACTTCTGGAGCATGGATTTTGATGGTGCTATGAGTAAAGAAGGAGCAGGAGTTGGAGTCTAGCTGCATAATCACAGAAACAGGTATTCAGAAAATCATTCTTACAAATTAAATTTTCAATGTACTAACAATATTGCTGAGTATGAAGCTTTGATGCTCGGCCTGAAGCTTTTGAAGAAAGTTGGTGCTAAGCAGATAATGGTAAGAGGTGATTCTGAATTGATAATCAAGCAAGTCAAAGGTGAGTACGCTGCTAAACACCCTCGTCTTAGAGCTTATAGGAATGTCGTTCTTGATGCCTTGAGGTGTTTTACTGAAGTCGACTTGTAGGTAATGCCGAGGGGACAAAATATTCTGGCCGACGGATTGGCTACGTCAGCAACCACCTGTAAGATTCCTTTCCGCCCGACTCGCCCATATAATGTTGAGGTGAAATGCAGACCGACAGTTCCTGATAATATCAGGTATTGGCAAGTGTTTGGTAATGATGATCAAATTGAGGATTTTCTGCAGTGTAAAAATGAGTTTGAAGTGTAAAAACGAGTTTGAATGTACAAATATAGATTTAGAAGACGAAGAGGAAAATGTAAATAATTCTGATTTTGAATTTGATAGTGTAAATACTATATATTCAGGAGTAAATACTGTAGATTCAGGAGAATTAGGAGATGACGAAATGGATGTCGATGTTTTACAGTTGAAAAGCAATGTCTTACCTAGAGGTCTTGTTGCTTTAGAAGATCTGTTCGATTCTAACGATGTAGCCAAAAAACCAACGATTGAAGCCCATGGACAAGAGGTAGAAGACTGTAATATAGGGACTGAAGAGAAACCTAGGATGGTCAAACTGTCGAAATCATTACCCCCAAAGCAAAAACTCAAATACATTGAGCTATTTAAAGAATATTTGGATGCCTTTGCCTGGGGATATGAAGACTTGAAAGCCTATGATACCAGCATCATACAACACAGGATTCCAATAAAGGAAGACCAAAAACCATTTAGGCAGAAACTTAGGAGGATAAATCCCAAGTTGCTCCCTCTGGTAGAAAAGGAAATCAAGAAAATGTACGATGCCAAAATCATAGTTTCATTACATTTTTCCAAGTGGGTCTCTAATCTGGTCCCTACACGTAAGAAAACTGGGGAAATCAGACTCTACATAGATTTCCGAAATTTGAATAAAGCCTCCCTGAAGGATAATTACCCCTTGCCGAAGATGGACCACATCCTACAAAGAGTGGTCGGGTCCAAACGAATTTCTCTACTAGATGGTTTTTCTGGTTACAATTAGGTCTTAGTTCACCCGGACGACCAGGAAAAACCCTCTTTCACCACGCCATGGGGCACTTTCATGTATGTGAAGATGCCTTTTGGTCTGATGAACACAGGAGCCACGTTTCAAAGGGTAATGTATATCGCCTTCGTGGAAGAATCAGGCAAATTTAATGTCGTCTATTTAGATGATGTGACTGTATTTTCCCAATCTAACGACGAACACCTAAGGCAACTTAGACGAGTTTTCGAGAAATGTAGAAGGTTTGGGATTTCTTTAAATCCTAAGAAGTGTCTTTTTGGGTTAGAAGAAGGCAAACTGCTGGGACACATCATCTCTAAAGATGGAATCAAAATAGACCGCAACAGAATCGAGGCCATACTAAAGTTAGAACACCCAAGAAACCTCAAAGAACTACAGTATTTTATTGGGCAAATTAACTTTCTACGAAGATTAATTCCCAATCTGGCCGAACTCCTCAGAAACATTACAAACATGCTTAAAAAAGATGTGAAAATTAAATGGGAGTCTGAGTCCAGACAGTCTTTCGAACAAGTGAAACGAGCACTCATAGAAGCCCCTGTTTTGATCAGTCCTGATTTTACTAAAGATTTCTATCTCTTTTCTTTCGCTTCCGAACATACTATAGCAGTGGTGTTACTGCAAAAGAACAGTGAAGGGTATGAATAGCCCATAGCTTTCTTTAGCAAAGCATTAAGGGACGCTGATCTGAATTACAAGATAATGGAGAAACAAGCTTTTGCCTTGGTAAAGGCCCTAAAAGACTTTAGAGTCTACATTCTTCATTCCCACACTATAGCATATGTTCCAAATGCAGTTGTAAAGGACATCTTGACACAGGAAAATCCGGATGGAAGAAGGGGAAAATGGATTGCTGTCATTTTAGAATATGATATAGAGATTAAGCCCACTAAACTAATCAAAGGTCAAGGCCTTGCTAAATTAATGGCTGAATCTAACTTTCAAGCTCTTGACATTAATTTCCTAGATGTGGCAGATGAACAGGACAAGATGGCGACTCCAAGTGTGAGAGAGGTATTTCTCAACTCTCCATGGTACGCAGACCTCATTTTTTTTTTTCAAAATCTACAAGCTCCCCCTGGTTTAACTAAGACTAAAGCTAGATTTTTAAAATTGAAAGCCTTAAAATTCTGTATTCTAGAAGGCAATTTGTATTGGAAAGACCCTGCGGGCATTCTATTAAATTGTTTACTGAAAGATGAAGATGATAAAGTGTTGCAGCAGTTTCATGCACGAGAATGTGGTGGCCATTTGAACTAGAAGGTCATAGCTAACAAAATACTCAAAGCTGGCTTTTATTGGCCCACCCTGTTCGCCGATGTGCATCAGAAGGTAATAGCATGTCACCAATGTCAACTGTTTGAAGGTAAAAGGAAACTCCTTCCTCTACCTTTGAAGTTGATCTCAGTTGAAGCCCCTTTCCAGCAATGGGGGCTTGACTTCATTGGAGAAATACATCCCCCATCATCAGGTCAGCACTGGTGGATTCTCACTGCCACCGATTATTTTACCAAATGGATCGAAGCAGTACCGAGCAGGCAAGCCACTGACTCTGTTATTATCAAATTTCTTGAAAATAATATTTTGTCTCGCTTTGGTTGTCCTAGAAAGATTATCACTGACAACGCAGTTGCCTTTCAGTCAAAGAAACTTATAGATTTCTGCAACCGGTATCACATTGGTTTGGGGCATTCCACAACCTATTACCCTCAGGGGAATGGGTTGGCAGAATCTTCAAACAAAACCTTGGTAAATATCATCAAGAAAACATTGCAGGAAAATAAGAAATCATGGCACGATAAGTTGGTGTTTGCTTTATGGGCTGACAGGCTGACGACCAAAAGGTCAATTGGTATGTCACCATACCAGCTGGTCTATGGTACAGAGGCAGTTTTCCCTACTTCTTTAGGAGTCCCTATCATGAAGTTGCTTCAAGATGTTCAAGCTGAGCCAAATGATTCACAGAGAAGGATCAACCAGATGATCCATTTGCAACAGACTAGAGAAGAAGTTTTCAATAAGACTCAGGTAATCCAAGAAAATATCAAGAAAATCTTCGAAAAACGAACCAAGGAGGATGACTTTGAGTTAGGTGATTTGGTGCTGAGATGGGATGCCAGAAATGAGGACAAGGGAAACCATGGAAAATTTGACAATCTGTGGATAGGACCATACATGATCCAAGCTTTCAAGGGAAACAATGCTTTCTTGCTAAACAACGCTGATGGGTCAGATCTTCCAGGAGTGCCTGTGAATGGAAGAATGCTGAAACATTATGTACCTCCTCAGTAGAAGATTCGAGATCCCACTCTTCATTGTACATACCATTTTAATTGTCATTTCCACTTGCACTTTCTGAAGGAAGAACATTCGTCAGTTAGTTGAAGCCCGAAGAGAATGCCCTAAGCTGTTGATCACTGTTTTTTCACATTTTTGAGAATAAAACCAATGAAGGCTACTAGGCAGAAATTTTTAGGACTACAGGAACCAGGATTCTTGGCACTTCACAGGGAAAAGTACCATCCCCAGGTGGAGCCGCTGTTATCACCCCATAAATTATGGGAATCAACTGGCGACTGAGATATTATCTGTCTCTAGTGTTTTTGTTGACAAATGATTTTTCATACTGCAGTTAATTTGAGAAAAAGGAAAAAGAAAAAAGGAAAAAGAAAAGAAAGAAAAAAGGAAAAAGAAAAGAAAAGAAAAAGAAAAAAGAAAAAAGAAAAAGAAAAGAAAAAGAAAAAAGAAAAAAGAAAAAGAAAAAGAAAAGAAAAGAGGGCATAAAAGAATTGAAATGAAAGCCCCATGCAATAATAGTAACTTGGCCATACCTTTCAAGCATGGCCAAGTTCTTTTTAAATTTAATGTTGATAGGTTAGTGAATAAATCTGACCAGACTGTCTAATCCTGGTCAGATAGCCCTTAGGTTAGATTAGTGAATAAATCTGACCAGACTGTTTAATCCTGGTCAGATAGCCCTTAGGTTAGATTAGTGAATAAATCTGACCAGACTGTCTAATCCTGGTCAGATAGCCCTTAGGTAGAGTAATTTCTTAACCCAACAGTTTAATCTGGGTCAATTGTCCTAGAAAGATAGGTTAGAATGTAGGTTAGTTGCTTCATTTGTTTCACCCCAATGAAACCAGCTAGCTGAAAATGTTACACCATGTCTCAAATGCCTAAGAATAGTTTGGTCGAAGTCCCTTGGTGGTGTCTATGTGAAAAGTTTGGGAAAAACCCGTAAGAGGCACTTATCCTGAGTTTTCCCAGCACATATTTCTCCACTCCTGATTTATGCTCCATGCACTTTCCAACGGTCTAGATCATGGCGCCCAGATCTACGGCGTACAGGTCATTTCGGACCCCCCCGACCATTCTACTTTTAACCGGGGGGGGGTCCAGAATTGGTAATAAGAACTGTGCACATATGGACGGCCCAGAGACGAGCGCTGAAATCAAAGGCTCGGATTTGATTCTGGACCCCCCCGTCCGTTCTGCCTTTAATGGAGGGGGGGGGTCCAAAATGAGAGATAAAGGGTGTGCTAAGATCTGCGGCCAGGAAACGTGCACACAGATCAACGGTTTAAGATGGTTTTCGGACCCCCCTGATGTTCAACTTTTAACCAAAAGGGGGGGTTTCCGGAATTGTTATCCTCCTCTGGCGAGCCCCTGGTCATACGTGGTGTCATCCTACTGGTCCTGAAGTCCCATCCCCCATCTGCTATCTGACAACCCCCGTCACTCATGGACGTCATCTCCCACTTGTTCCACTTGCTCCTGAGTTGTGTCCCATCCCATAACTGCTGTCAATCCCTTACCTTTCCACTCATGATCAGCGCCTTATTGCGACTTCTAACTCCAATCCCTAGCCTCCACATCACCCGACCATATGTTTTGGCCACCGTCACCTGCCATCTCACCCCCAAGTTGCCCGTTGTCCATTTAAAATGGGATAACATACCCGTTATCCTACTGACCTGTCTCTCGCGCCCAACCGACCCCAATTTTAAATAAAACTACCATTATTCCCCCTTCGTTCACTATTCATCCATCACACAAGATTACCTCTTAATCCTCCATTGCATTCCTGTTTCCTTCATCCACAGTCAGTCGACCCCACTAACTCCGTGTTATTTGCAGGTACTGTTGCAGAGATGGCGCCAAAGCCAAGACAAGAAGAAGGAGAGGAGAATCCTTTTCTCCCGCCTCCTGTCGACCTAGACAAAATCCCATTGGTCGACAAAGACAGATTGATCGCCGATACCAAGTGTGATTTCAACTCTTCAGACCTCCAGTCATGGCTCAAGGAGGTGTTCCTGGACCAGAGCGATGAAATTGGACTCTGGGAGTCCAATTTGCCCCTGTACCTTTTTCCCTAGATCCACCACTTCCTCGAATTCACCCTCAAATGCCAAGCCCATTATATTCTCGACCAAACGACCATCGTCTCCTCATCCGGGGACATCCTGTTCTTCATCACTCCCGAAGACATTGACCAAATGATGCAAATTCCCCGTGCCGACTTTGTTTCTCCTTTCAACCTAGAGATCCTTATAGAGTTGTATCAGAAGATGACCTTTCCCCAGAGAGCTCAGATATTCAAGATTTTCCTTCCCACTTCTTCTCAATTCCCTTCCACCAATCCCCCTTACCCATCATCCATGTTCTCCACCAAGGGAAACCAGGTCATTTCCTCCCTTTGTGCTCTATTAGGGTACTATTCCGACCAGTGGGTAGATGAGCCCATTCTGGGTTTTCTATCCATTTTCTCGACTGATGAAAAACCCACCACACAGTTTGATTTCAGTACCTTCTTGGCCAACAATATTCACGAATAGTTCGTGAATTTTGGCACCGAAGGCATGTTCAGATATTCGTCTATATTGGCCTACATGTTTTTTTTCTATCAAGTAGGTAAATTCAGTTTATCTATGCAGAAAATGGACGTAGATGGAAGGCCTCAGCCAGTCACAGCATGACATATTTGTTGAAGCACAATTCCATAGAGTATAGCTTCAAGGCATTTATTGATCTTTTCTACCACCCTATGGTAAGCATGCTGAGTGGCAGGCCTGAGCCATGAATAAACAATGAGGTCCAGAGAATTATACATCTCTCGGACAACGCAATGATAGGGGACTGGAACTTGTATGAAAACTACACCGAGATCCGAGTCTTCAGGTGTGAATTGGCACCCTACAAACTGCCAAAGTATGTGTCGGTAAGAATCTTTGCATTAGAGTATATAAGGTAGATCATGAATTCAAATGACATTCATTTTGTTTCCCTAAAGAAGAACCAGCAATTGAGAATCAAGGGGCAGATTGGCTCTTTCATCTGCAATAGTCGAGGCGTCGAGGAAGAAGTTGACAAAATGTTGAAAGAAATGAAATTCTTTATGAGTTTCCCATGGCACTATGATCCATGCGGGATCATTTCAGAAATGCAGGTGAAAAATAAAAACATCCCATATGTTCATGAGTCCAAGCCCGAGATCGAAATTTTTTTCAATCAGACAGTGTGGGTGCCTGACACATTGATCAAAGTGAAACAACAGGTTCCCCTGGCCACTATACCACCAACTTCCACACCACAAGTAACTAAGGAAAAAATGCCTCGACAGGATTCATCTCCGCCTCTCACGTAGGTGTCATCTAAAGAGTTCCAGTTACATACTAAGAGGCCCAAGACAGCCACAGTTCCCAGCCCTACTGGTGAGAAAGAGGCCCCACCTACCACAGTGACTAAGTCTGTCATTCCACCCTTTGGGTTGAGCTTGTATAAAGAAATCACTCTAGTTGTGCCGAAGAAGTCTACAGAATCCCCATTGGACACTCAGCAAGGCAACACTGGGCCTCAGTTGAGCATTTTCGAGAAGTACGAGCTGATCAAGAAAAGGAACCAGACCCTCACCAGCACTACTTATGCCCAGTTTCGAAAGTAGTCGTCCATTGCGCAGCATAGGCTATTATCTGCATTCAACATAGAAAGAGGCAGGATGCACATGGCCTTCCTACAGGCACAAGTACCAGATCCCAAGGTAATCACAGACTACAAGAGAGCCACCTTCGAGTTCCAGATGAAGGACGTGCACCCAACAGATCAGATGGATCTGCACAAGTAGACGAGGGAGATGGTTTTCCACACATTGGTGCACGCTTCTGCATCTGCAGCCAAATTGCAGGTGTCACTCAACAATGCACAGACACAACTCAAGCTGGAGAAGATTTCATCCTTCGCAAAAGATAACAGAATTAAAACTTTGGAGGAGCTGGTCCTCAAGATTGGCTATGATCCCTCGAAYGTCAAAGCTGCAGAAGAGATGATAAAGAAGAAGAATGCAGATATTGCCTCCTTGAGGAAACAACTGAAGCTTCCTCCTACAGAAGACTCACAGGCGAAGGAGATAGCAGAAAAAGAAGGCGAGAAGGATGAAATGCTTAAGCTGCTCATGGAGCAGAATGCTCAGCTCAAAGAAATGGAAGCTGAGATGGAGAGATTACTGAAAGAGAAAGAGCAGTTGAAGCCAGTGGAAGGCAGTCCATTGAGTGTCATCCCAATTGCAGGATTGAGCACAACAACAGTAACAACAATTCCATTTGCAACACCATTGACACCAAAAGAGGGAACAACGGACCTCGCCAAATCCATGGATTAGATGAACCTGCAAGAGACAGAGATCAGCAGGCTGAAGAAGGAAGTTGAGAACCTCTAGGAACTCAAAACTTCTTTCCAAACCAATCTATCCAAAGAAAAGCAGGTAACTGAGCAGCTCAAGAAGGAACTACAGCAGCTCCAAAAGCAAACAATGGCAGGGAAGACTTTGGCTGAGGTCAAAGAGAATGTATGGAAAGACATCACAAATTCCATAAATGAGATCTGGCCCATGATCCAAATCATGTTTGAGCAGAACGATTTGGTCCAGAGGAGTAAACAGGCTATTAAAAAAATCAGAGTAGAATTGGGAGATAGACCAACCCAGGCAAATGATATCATCAAATTCCTCAATTCCAAGACCAGAGAAGAACTAGAAGAGCTGAAGATAGAAGACAGAACAGAGACAATCCTTGAGGTCAAGAGAGTTTTGACCAAGAGAGGATTAATGCTTCAATTGGAAGAAAAGGTTCAGATCATGGACCAGGGGGTACAAAAGTTTTTTAATAAGATTGATTCTCTCCAAAAGAAAGGTCTACCTGGTCTAAAAGTCATTAATGATAAACTAATGACACTGCCAGATTACAAAAAGAGATTACCAGAGGTGTCTAAATACAGTTCCAATTTTGCTGGCATACAAGGGAGCATCACTGGAAAAGCATTCCTGGATGCTCTTCAGTTGGACATCAGCATCCAACATGAGATATGATACATATTCCTCACTAAGCCCACATTCGCCAAATATACGGAAATGGATGAAGTGTATCAGAGACTGCTCAAATTCATGGTGCCTAGTCATATCAGATGGGAGGAACTCTACGATCTGCTCGATTAACAAGTGTGCTGTCCAGGTCCAGTCACCTGTCCAGTCAGAAGAGGTTGTGCAGGAACCTCACCAACGACCTACCCCAGAAATCAGTAAGCAGTTACACCAAGTCATCAAGTAGTTTTGATTAGTTAAATTAGTTAGACTAAAAATAGAATGAGCACGTCCTGATCAGTTATGATAGGAACGTTTGTAATTTGAATTATAAATACTTCACCTTTTGAGGTATTGAGGGTTGTTTATTCTCACACCCTAGCGCTATCAGACTGTAACATTTTTGAAGAGATCTACCATTAATGGAAAGGAGGCACTTTTACAGGATTCTAGCGTGTATTCACTGGTGATGTTATTCTCCAAGTTGAATGTTTCTCTTGCTTCATGATCATATTGTTTTCTGAAACTAATCTTTAAGAGTAGCAAATGTTGCAAGATGTATCTTAGATACCCTGTTTCTGACTCAGAAAGGTTTTAATGTTTATCTTCTGGTGTTTTCAATTAAGGAATTCTTAACTACTTCTTAGTTGAACTTATCTTTCTCATCTTTTCTTCTGTCCATCATTTAAGCTATTAAAAGATCCTGTGAGTATATTATCTCTCCCTGTGGAAGTCTTTCTTTACGTTTCTGGTTGTATTTCATATTTTATGTAAGCATAGACCCCATAGCCCAATGGATGTGTAGACTGTTTCAACCAATTCAAAAAACACTTTACAACAAAAACCTGCCTATCTCTTTACCTAGCCTAATATCTAAAGTTAAAAACAAAGCTAAATCCTATAGAGAGATCCCTCTCTGAAGCTGGAAGGGCTAGATTCTAACTTTAAAAGTGGTTGGATAGAGTCACCTTTGTAGATTTCTTCTGTTTCAACCTCTAGGAAATTTACCAAGTGCTAACAGGATCCATTCGGATACAACCACAAGCAGTTTTGGACCAAGGTGAGCATCGCCTATGTCAGAGAACCATCGAGGAAGTGCTATTCCATTGGAAAGATACAACTCCAACAGATTCCTCTTGGGAACTAGCTACCATTCTGCAGCAATTTCCACATCTCAAGACTTGAGGACAAGGTTGTTTTTAAGGGGACAGACATGTTAGGTTCCTAACCCGCACATAGGTAGAACAATATATTCAGATGTAATAAAGGTCAATATTAATAAGGCCTTTCAATAACATATAATAAGGCATATGTAAGAATACCTAATAGAAGCTTTCGCTTCTATAAGGATCTTCCTCTAGATGCTTCTTTTGATAGACATATTTAGTATAAATAGGTGTCAAGGGTATGATAACCCTAGCTTGGATATTATTGTAATAGAGCTCTGCTCAACTTGAGGTTTCCCCCTCGAAGAGGCCCATGAACATTGCTTTTAGAATCAAAGTGTTATTTCCATTGTTATTATTATATCATTTCAGTGCTATTGTGGTGGGTTTTCTGGTTTTATTGTTGTTATTCTGCCATTTCTAGAATTTTATTTTTATTTTTCATACTTTTTATATTTGGTATATTACAAAGGATCACTAATATAATGTCTTAAAATAGATACATGAAATACATCATGCATACGCCTCAAAGAATCATGCAAGGCTAGTTGATAAGCCATGGGTCCTTTCTTTTCCACAACTTCGAAAGTTTCCACAAACCTAGAATAGAGTTTATCACCCTTTCAAAACTTGATCGAACTCTTGTGCAATTTTACCTGCAAGAAATCTGTCGCCAACTTCATAATTGCGGTCAATGTGATGCGCATCAGCATAACTCTTCTACCAATATTGCACTTCTTTAATCCTTTGTCTTATAGATTGCATCTGTTCTTCCATTTCTTGAATCACTTCTGGTCCTACCAAGACCCTATCCTCAAGTGGCTCCAAACTCAACGGTGTCCGACACGGTCACCTGTAAAGAAACTAAAATAGTTCCATATTAATGGTACTCTGATAGTTGTTGTTGTAGGCAAACTCTACTAGTGGAAATAAATATTCCCAACGTTTTTGTTGATCCATTACATACATACACATCATATCCTCCAAAATATGTTCCATTCTCTCTATTTGTTTGTCTGTCTTAAGGTGATACATTGTATTGAAATTCAGCTACGTTCCCAAGGCCTTTTGGAAACTGGTCCAAACCCATCCTATAAACACTGATCCTCGATTGTGTATGATTCTTCTTGGTACATCATGTAACTTCATAATATCATTGACAAAAAACTCTAGCTATATATGGCATCTGATACGTCTACGCACTGGAATAAAGTGTGCACTCTTCGTCAGAGTGTCAACTACCAAAAAAATTGAATCATGTCTCCTTACTTTCAGTTGAAATCCAATGATGAAATCCATCGAAATGACCTCCCATTTCAATTCAGGAATAACATGTAGATGTAACAATATTGTTGGATGTCTATGTTCAACCTTCACTTGTTGACATTCTAGACATCTCTCCACATAACTAACTATGTCAACTTCCATTCCCTTCCAGAAGAATAAAGGCTTAAGGTCTGCCTTCATCTTTGTGACTCCTAGATGATCCATGTACACTGATTGATGCGCTTCACTCAAGATCAAACTTCTTAATTCGTCATTAGGAGGTACATAAATTCTTCCGTTAAATCTCAACAATCCATCGTTGTCTAAAGAATAACCTTCAAACTTCAGTACCATCATGGTATTTCATCCAATATTATCCTTAACTTCTTTATACCAGTCATTGTCTATCTGTAAATCTACAATCCTTTCTTGAAGATTCGTCTTAAGGGGTATTATCGAGAATACGCATGGTCTCCCACTCAATGCATCTACCACTCTGTTTACCATTCCTTTAATGTAAGTAATATCAAAGTCGTATTCACTAAGTAATTTTTACCAACGCCTCTATCACGCGTTCAAGTCACTCTGCGTAAATATATTCTACCAACCACAATGATCTATCTTTAATTTGAATTTCCATCCAATCAGATAATGTCTTGAAACTCTCAAGGAATATACAATTGCTAATAACTCCAAGTCATGCGTTGCATAGTCCTCTTCATGCTTTCTCAATTTCCTTGAAATGTGAGATATCACTCGACTGTATTGCATCAAAACTCCACCTAAACCTTTCTTGGATGAATCCGTGCATACCAATAATTCCTTGTCCATGTCGGGGACTTTCAGTAATGGTGTTGTCATAAAAAACCATTTAATCTTTTGAAATGCTTCCATGCATTTCTCTGTCCAAACAAACTTCTTGGTTTTCTTTTGCAATTTTGTGATCGTATTTTCTATATTTGCAAAACCTTCGATGAATCGTCAGTAATATGCTATTAAATCCATAAATATGTGTACTTATTGTATGTTTGTCAGTGCTGGTCATTCCATAATAGCCTCTACTTTCACTGGATCCACAATGATCCCTTCACCAGATATGATATGTCCCAAATAATGAATCTTTGATTCGTAAAAAGAACATTTCGATTGTTTCCCGTACAATTTGTTTCCTCGTAAACACTGTAGAACCAATATAAAGTCTTTGTCATGCTCTTCTTTCATCTAAGAATAAATCAATATGTCATCAATAAATACTTGAACAAACTTGTCCAAGTATTTGTGGAACACCCCATTCATCAAACTCATGAACACCCCCAGGGCATTCGTTAATTTGAACGTTAAAATTGTAAACTCAAAGTGTTTGAATATCGTAATTAATGTGGTCTTAGGGATATCTTCTTCCTTAAACTGTAACTAATGATATCCCAATCTCAAATCAATCTTCGAAAACATTGTCACTCCCTTCATCTAGTCAAACAAATCATCTATTCTTGGCAACATATATTGGTTCTTGATCGTCGCTTTGTTCAATTGATGATAGTCAATACAAAGTCTCCATGATCCATCCTTCTTTCTTGCGAAAATAACTGGCACTCCCCACGACAATACGCTTGGACGTATAAGTCCCAAGTCCAACAATTCCTTCAATTGCATTTTCAACTCCTATAATTCAGGCGTTGACATTCGATATGGCGTTCTCACTATCGGTTCAGTTCTAGGCTTCAAGTCTATTGTAAACTCCAATTCCCTTTCAGACAGTAAACTTGGTAACTCTTCTAGAAACACGTCTGCAAACTCTTACACTATACGAAGGTTTTCTAATCATTATGCCTTTCTCTTTTAGTTTAGTGCTAATATCGTATAAGGCTTTCACCCCTTGTGCATACTCTTTTGTAGTTGTTGTTGGAAGATTGATTGTTGTCATTGATGTCAACCCTAGTCATGGGTTTTGGACCGCAAGATTGATAAAGGTATTTGGACATGAAGGAAAATGCACATGCATATAAAACACCCATGAATGGATAGTATACATCATGTTGTT
>ML810013.1:113431-134347 GCA_009831015.1 Picea engelmannii | reverse complement strand
TGTTCAAGTGCTATTTCTGTTGCTATTTCGTATATCATTTCTGTGTATTGTGAAGATTATGCTGGATATTTCACTGTTATTCTGTTATTTCTAGCATTTCGTTTCTGTTCTGCATATTTTATATATCTGGTATCTTGCAATACATCTCATTGCGATTTTGAGTTTTGGTATCGGAGGATGTTCCGACACATTCCAACTCATAGGTCTTCTCTCCAAGAAATTTGATGCCGTGATTTCCTTGTTGCCATTACAGTAGGATACAGGCATGCAGTGGAGTATGTTACAAGAGTTTAACCCAAAGTAAATTCCAGACTTAACTCATAACGAACTAAAACAGATTTGTCCGTCAAGAACTTAGAAACTAAGTTCTTTAAATAAAATTTCCTCTTGAAGTGAAAGCCCTAAGATTTTATTTAAATTAAAGCTGAAGTTTTTGAAACCGACCCGAATCCAGAAGGTGCAGAGCTTGTAACAAGCTAATTGTTTTCTAGAGAGAGACGACAGGAAGGACAATGTTTCTACTTGAAATTCGAGGTATTGGTTCAACAAGGCTTGCTTAGTGAACAAGGTAATAATTCAAACGAAGTTTTATGTGTTCCATAATTAACACGATTTCTTGTTACAGAAAAATGAAACCGACAAGGCATACACCAGACTAGAATGAACTCGAAAAGTTGAGTGTTACCATCTACCTTACGTGCTAAGAATACAATAAAAATTGTTGAAAGTAACTAAAGAGATCGAAATGAAAATAAGTGTATTGATTAAGGGTACAACATTTTATAAGTAATAGGTATCTCATGAAATTCTCTCTTTTTTTTTTTAAGGAAGAACTCGTCAACATAACACTAAATTGTATATATAATCTAAAAACAATCGAAATAAATCAACAACAATATGTAAACGAGATATAAGGATCAAGAACACTATTACATCATTTCTCTTTCTATAAACTTACAATTTGAAATATAATGTACGAGGATTATATCCTCGATTCATTAGCTACCAACATTAAAATTTTACAGTTAGGATATCTCGTAATTTTAACCACTATATCACGCATAATTAGATCACATACATTTAAGAAAAAATGTTTATTTTCCAATTATTCCACAAATAAATCTATGCAATTATAGTGGCGGTATTGAAATACTTCATTTATCCTAGTGTTTAAAAATGTTACACCAAAATTCATGTAGTTTTACAGTAAACATAACAATAAAAATATTGTAGCTAATGGGTGATTGATAAATGAAGAAGTTCTGCAATATGAAAATTCTGTGCAATGCCCCTCCTTTTTCACATTAATTGAATCAACTTCAGAGGTACCTCCCAGCCAATTCAAGGAAGAGATTCCACTCTTTCTTCAAGATTGGTATCCCAACTCTCACAAGTGAAACACAATCCACAATAATTTTGGAAGCATAACCTCACCAAGAATAATTCATTCTCATTTCCTTCTACACCATTTGTTTTATAGGAAATTCCTCATTGACACATGTCCTCATGCACGAATAATAAACTTTTAATTAATTTAATTAATATTATTCACCCACACACTTGTCACATCCTCCCGGAGTTGCAAAAGCAATTACCCTTTTTATTTTATTTAAAAATCCAAATTCCCTCACATTCCCCAATGTGTTCCTATTTTCACTCTTTGTTGTCCACAAAGAATATGTCAATAAAAAGTGTGCTCAATAGAGTAGGATGTTACACTCCCAGAGAAATTCGTGACGTCCAAATATGGTCTGAAATATTCTCCGGAAGTGGCAAAAAAGAGCAATATCTATATGCCCTTGACTGCTGAAACCTATGATATTCTTGTCCAAGTAAGTTGATGGTATCTTCAAAGAATTATTCCTTTGTTCTGGTTTCCATACTTAATCAAGATGACAGATTAATGTGTAGTTATTTTCTAAATGTTATCACCAAAGTAAACCTTTCTACCATAATATGCTTTGAGGCTCTTGATTCAAAGGATTGTTAATACAAATTAAATTTATAATTGATGAGGAATTGCCTCAAGAATATCACCATTAATAACAACTTTTAACACTTAACTATATTTAGTCATTTCCAAGAGATTTGTATTAAATGTACATCGTGGAACGTGATCAGATAAGATGTGGATTACCATGGGGTGATGGAAAACCGTGATGGTGGAATGATGGGGTAGTGGAATATTGAAGTAATAGAACAACAAGGTAGGAGTATATGGAGGAGTAATGAAATCACCATGGACCTGTAGAAATACTTATAGAATTTGACTAAGTATTGAGAGACCACGAGATTATAGAAAAGTGGGATGGTGGGGTATGGAAAAGAGCTATAACATCTCATAGACCCGCAGTAAAAATTAAATAATTTGGATAAGTTCAAGAAATGGATTGGGACGACAGGGCTACGGGTATGGACAAGATGATTGGGAGACAACCTAGACCTATGGTGGAACATTTTGAAAAAAATCTAGTATAGGTGAAAAACAAAGGCGGGGGAAATTGATGGTCTATTTTGGGGATCGTGGAAGTTTGAAAAAGACTAAAAGACACACTGTGAACCTGTGAGAAACTTGAAAATTTTCTAAGTATGGGAAAACAATGAATAAAATATATAAGGGAGATTGTACGAGACTCAACACATTTGACGATGAATAGGTGGTCAATGGGTAGATGATCAATGATTGATGAGTTTACACAAGGCTAGAAATTGGAGCACACATTTCAAATTAGACAATCAACCTCAACCAATTACAATAACTCTTATATATATATGAAATTCCAAGTGTTTATAAAATTGTGAATCCATTGATATTTTTTATAAAAAAAATTGTTCATATCAATTATTCATAGACATGTATTATATCACCAGAATCATAGGTTGGAAATTATTATATTGTATATCAAATATATAATTTGTGCACAATCAATTTGATGGTCATATTATTGAAATTAATATGATAAGAATATAGTTTGTTCTAAACCAATTTTTTATACAAGTTTTTCCTCATATATTTTCTGAAAAAATGTAATATTTATTTAATACCTCATTTTTGAAATATTCATCTTTCATTTCGTCATAATTCATAGGAAATATTGTAACATATAGATCATTGGAAGGAAGATCAAATTAGTTTTATTKTCCAACCTGGATTTGTAATTATTATAGTATATGCATTACCCAGAATTGTAGTTGTTGCTTATCATATATGCTACAAATTCTGAAGTATATGTTGCCTGGGTATTTTTGATATATACAACARTAGRTTCATTAGTTTTTATGTTGAAAATCCTTGTGGCTTGACATAACCAGATTCATTAGTTTTTATGTTGAAAATCCTTGTGACTTGACATAACCCAACTTCTAGGAAAAATTTGTATGCATTGATTGGACACCTTGTATTTTATATTGCTCAAACTAAATCATATATATATATATATATATATATATATATATATATATATATATCAATGAGAATTTGTAGTTTTTATTTATATATAGAACTTGTGAACTAATCATATAGGGTTATACAACAAAGTTTCCATTGAACAATAGTGACAATTAAATAGACGTGTTGGTTCTTGTAAAGCTTATGATAATATGTTGCAGAGAATTTATGTTGCATTATATATCGTGTGTGAAGTTGAGGAACATACTAGGAAAATAAAGTTTAGGTAATGGACGATGGATAAACCAATAACAACCAAAGCTCCATATGACATATTTCAACAAATGTGGGCAAATAATTCAAGCGACTTGCAGCTTGAATGACTGTTGGTCACTATAATTGCTTATTTAATTTAAACAATCAAGTGCTACATAAATTGTCAATCCAGGGAAGTCTGTTTATTTCAAAGGTAACCACGCACTATATATGCTCAATTTCAAAAGCAACCTAGAGTTGTAGTAAAAGAAACTATATTAATCACACTTGCCTTGAATGAACTGAAGTTCTAACTTGAATTACAGAAAAGCAATCTACCTATTGCAGAGCTCAAAGTTTAAAGAAATGACTAATTGAAGAATCCTGGATTACATTAAAATAACAACAAGATGCTGTAATAGGAAAGACTAACAACAAGATGCTGTAATAGGAAAGACTAACTATTCTGAGAACATGACCCTAATTCCCAAGCAGGAATCTTCAGCACCTGTTTTCGATCATCACACTTTATAAACTCATTGCTTGACTGAAACAATTAGCACATGTTGAAGACTAACTAATTCCTAACAGAGAAAAGGACCCTAATTCCCAAGCAGGAACCTTCAGCACAAGTCTCTGATTAACATACTCATGAAAATAGTTGAAAGATAACTATTTCTAATAGAGAGCAGGACCCTAATTCCCAAGCAGGGACCTTCAGCACAAGTCTCTGATTAACACACTCATGAAAATAATTGAAAGCTAACTATTTCTAACAGAGAACAGGACCCTAATTCCCAAGTAGGAACCTTCAGCACAAGTCTCTGATTAACACACTCATGAAAATAATTGAAAGAAAACTATTTCTAACAGAGAACAAGACCCTAATTCCCAAGCAGGAACCTTCAGCACAAGTCTCTGATTAACACACTCATGAAAATAATTGAAAGCTAACTATTTCTAACAGAGAACAAGACCCTAATTCCCAAGCAGGAACCTTCAACACAAGTCTCTGATTACCAAACTTTCATAAATTCATCACACGGGATTGCTAACTAGAGTGATTAACAATTACCCAAACATGAATTATATGAAAACAATGTAGCAGCAAGACAGAGTTCAATAAAGTAGTGCTTCAGCAAAGCAGATTTTACTCAAAGCATAAACAGAAATAATACTAGCACACGATAAAGCTAATGGGTGAATCTTGTGAAGAAGGTGGGCCCTCCCTTCTCACAAGATTCCCCTGAAACAAAGAGGCTAGAAAATGATGCTCAAAACAATGTTTTATTCATCTATCAATGTATCATATTACAATCTGGAATTGAAGTACATCCTTCTTTGTAAAACTTTCTTAGTAAAAAAACTGGAGATCCTCGAATGATGATTTCCTCTCATTTTAAAGAGGGAATCCCTTCGATACAATTGATCAAAAATTACAGGTGTATATCTGAGTCCTATTCTTAATCAAATTGACTTTCTAAACTGGAATAGGATATCCTAGTCTCCCACAACAGAATGCTATTACGAGTGTTGAGTGAGGTGTTGTTGTTACGGCTGGAGTAACAACTCTTTCTTGTTACTGCTATTGTATGATGTTTCAGCATTGCAAATCGTGGGCTGTTTCAGCCACGGGATTTGTGTTCTGACTGTTTCAACACTTCTCAGGTAGCAGCGATGGTTGGTGCTTGGCTCACGGTGCAGCTATTGTAGTTAATCTGTGTGAGTTGCTATTGAATGCAGACTATGTAATGACTTCCTCTATGTTTCAGCATCGTTGACCATGGACTGTGTAACAGCTTCTGTGTTTCAGCATCGTTGACCATGAACTTTGTAACAGCTTCTGTGTTTCAGCATCGTCAACCCTGGACTGTGTAACAGCTTCCTCTGTGTTTCAGCATCGTCGTCCATGGACTGTGTAACAACTTCCTCTGTGTTTCAGCATCATTGACCATGGACTGTGTAACAGCTTCTATGTTTTAGCATCATCGACCATGAACTATGTAACAGCTTCTGTGTTTCAACATCGTCGACCATGGACTGTGTAACAACTTCCTCTATGTTTCAGCATCGTTGACCATGGACTGTGTAACAACTTCTATGTTTCAGCATCGTCGACCATGAACTGTGTAATAGCTTCTGTGTTTCAGCATCGTCGACCCTGGACTGTGTAACAACTTCTATGAATTGTTGTTTCAGCAACAGGCCTCAAATGCTAATCTGCAGTTTGAACTATTTTAGCACTTATACATTTCTAATCAATGGTTAAGTACGAGAATGATGTAAAATTATATGCAAAATAGATTAAACTCGTAGTAAAGAGAAGAGACGTTGTATACCTTTGGAAAGATAGGATAAAGTGATAATATGAGTTTAAATGTGAGTGAAAAAGAGTGTAATGGTGGCAAAAAGTATGGGCAAAAAGGTACATTGTGTGGTCCTAACATCCCCCCCAACTTAAAATGTTGCATGTCCTCAGGCAACTTCACTCTGAATCAGAGTCTGAATACTGACTCTGAGTGTGCAAGTTACTCAAGCAGTAGCTGTGGGAGGTACTGTCTGTTGGCACTCTGAACCCTTGGACACGTTGTAACCTTTGTCAAGCTATTGTTTCTGTCTTGTTTGGCAACTTATAATGGATTTGATATCTCTCTATTGGCAACCAGAGGATAGGAAAATAAAACCGGTACCCTATCCAGCTTTCGGCACATTGTTGAACACACTGGATGTAGTTGGGTACCCTGGAGATTGCTATCTCGAGGTTAGTAGGGCTAAAAGGATTGTGTTCCTGTCTTTTCTCAGTGGATTGCTGCAAAAACAAGTTGTTTTCCTGGAGGGCAGCAATCTCTGTGGCTCTGATGAAGTGGTGACAATCTTGAAGCACTATTGATTGTAGTTGCTGAACATGTTTAGTCATCCCTGGTTTCTTTAAAAACTGATAGTATTCTGTAACAAAAGTGGCTGCATTTTGTGGTTCTGGTCTTATCCAGAGAAGGCAGTTATCTTCATTGTGCTTGGCATCTAGGAATTCATCATGCCACAAAATTTGATTGTGGAGAAAGGAGGTGAATGCCCGAATCTGGATGTCTTCAACAAGAGGATTAAGGTTCAGTTGCCTATTCTCGGGGATGGCCTTGTTATGAAAATATGCCTCACAGAGGAGGTGTTGATCCTTAGCGGGGGCTTCTGCAAAAGTTTTGACAAAGTCTGTTGGGTGTAGTACTGCATGGGGTCTGCCTTCTGTGATTGATTTGATCTGAAACCATGTAAGTCATTCCATAAGGATCAAGGAGTAATTGCAGGAAGGTTTCCTTGCAGCCAATATCTTTTGTGCCAAGTCAAATACCAGGGCCAATATGCCTTTCAACTCTTTGTTCTATTTCTTAAGGGCACGAGCTTCCTGGCGTGTCTTCTCTAAAGCTTCCCAATTTGAATAGGTATGGTTTATCTAGATTTGTCTTTGCTCTTGCAGGCTTTTGGCCTATGTAGCAGCATACTCGTTCTTCCATTTCTGTATTACTGCCTACTCATCCCATGGCTGAGTTTGTGTTTCAGCATTGCAAGTAGTGGGGTGAGGTAAGGTCTGAGTAGATTGTTCCACAAAAGTGTGGCTATTGATCTGGCTGGGACGGGCAGACTCCTCGATAGGCACTATTTGTACAGCTTTGTTAACAAAAGCAGGGGTTTCAAACTTGTCATTTGTTGTAGGGCAAGGCTCAGTCTTAATCTTGGGAGGTCCTATTGGTTCTTGTGTTTCAGTTGTAGCTGGTTCTTGTGTGACAGCTATAGCTGGTTCTTGTGTAACAACAGGTTGTTCTTATTTGACTGCAAAAGGTGAAGGAGTAGGGGGAGCTCTTGGCATTGGGATTTGAATTACTTTGTAGCCTACTTGATAGTAGATATCCCCACATTGGCAGCACATATATTCTCTGGATGGATTCTCTGTTGTAGTTCCTTCTGACATGGTCGCTGTGCGAGCTAGGATATACAAATTAAGTTCCTTTTCATAGGCTTCCTTTGCCATGGCTAGCTCTTGCTTGTAGGCTTCCAGTTCAGACTTTAGGAACTCATTTTCTTGTAAAACAGAGGCCATTGTTGGTTCTAGTTGAAGAGTGGTTGGTTCTTATGTAGCAGTCACAGCCGCACTAGCTAGTTCTTGTGTAGCAGCTACAGAATCAGCAGCTGCTTCTTGTGTTTCAGCTTGTTGATGTAAGGAAAGTAGTGTTGCAGCACCTTGGACCTCTGATTCCTGTATCTCAGTGTCAATATCAGCAGCTGGTTCTTGTGTTTCAGCTGTAGCTAGTTCTTGTGTGGCAGCTATGGCTGGTTCTTGTGTTTCAGCCACTGAATGAGTAGCTGGTTCTTGTGTTTCAGCTACTGAATGGGTAGCTGGTTCTTGTGTTTCAGCTACGGAATGGGTAGCTGGTTCTTATGTTTTAGCTATGGATTGGGTAGTTGGTTCTTGTGTTTCAGCTATGGAATGGGTAGTTGGTTCTTGTGTTTTAGTTACTGAATGGGTAGCTGGTTTTTGTGTTTCAGCTACTTGATTTGAGACAGATGATGTCGCAACACCCTGGGCATCTGGTTCTTGTGTTTCAGTGCCCGAGGGTGGAATAGGCAAAAATTCTGGTATTTGGGAGGTTGGAGGTGTACGGGGTATTAGTCGAATGGGTTGGGGGTCTATGGCAGTGGTAGCAGTGGTTGCCCTTGTTGAGGCCCTTGTTCGTTTTCTTTGTAAAAATGGCGGAAAGAAAGGAATTTGCTTTCATTTTTACGAGGGTTTTTCCTCAATGATGGGGCAGGGAGAATTATCTGGGGCAGGAGTGGATGATTCGGGTAAGGTGTGGGGCGGGCTTGGTATGGTAGGGGGGTTAATTGGGTTGATTGGTTATGTAGGCGGACTGTTAGGTACTTCTAGAGAATCTGGAGGGTTTTGCGATTGTTGTTCCTAGAGATTTTCAGGAATTTCAGCAGCTTCTTGGGGGTTTATGGGTGGGTTGTTTAGTGAAGGGTTTTGTTGGGAAAAACCCCTTTGGATAAGAAGTTGGAAAAGACAATGATGGGTGAGTGAAAGGGTGGGATCTTTAGCCTTTCTGCAGTAGTGCGCCATATTTTTAAGACAACCTAGCAAATAATAAGGAATATTCACTCGTCTATTATGCCGTAAATGAGACAACAGGACAAAATCGTGCTGGTAGACTACCTGGTATCGGCCTTCGCAGGTGAGGTAGTGTTTGACGAATTTTGCAACTTTCGGCCATGGAGACAGCAAGGAGCTGAGTCGGATACTCTGGCCTTTAGGTTCAATTTGTTCCCCTGGCAAGAGGAAGTTCTGTTGGGCATTCTGAATGATATGTTTACAGCTGAACATGCGAATGCCATTGGTAGGGAGACCCGAAACCTATGCTATATCCTCTTCTGTTACTGAAATTTGGATCCCTTGAACAATGGAATGGTCATCCTGGAGGTTTTGAGCAAATTGGAGAACCTGTTGTTCATCATACCACTGGAGTCTCTGAAAATAACTGAGCCATCCTGCCTACAGAAAAATTTGATAAGCTACTGGATAATGTTCTAACAGGGTTGTCGTGGTGGGTTCGTTTCGTATAACAGAGCCTCCCATTGCTACCAGCTCGGTAACGTACACCGTCAAATATTTTGAGTAACAGCTTCTGTGCAGAGTGAGTTTTCCGAGTGAAGGTATGCAAATGGTGGTGACGCACGTGAAAGGATGGTAAATAGGAATGGCGGTGGTTGATACGTGTGAAATGATGGTATAAAAGTTTGATATGTTCTCCCCCCCTTTAAGTGCAACTAATAATGATTTCACTCGAGTGGTCATAATGATTTGGAATCTTCTCAATAACTATAGCTTAACTGTATTACATAAAATTTACATACCTCGCCTTTACCTTCTGATTCGTGCTGCAAACAAAATATGAAGCCTGTCTACGATGGTTCTGCAGTGGTCGTGGCGGGGAATTTTGAAATTGTATCAGGGATTTGTTGACTGGAAGGACAAAATGTAGTATGAGAGCACAAAAGCTTGCTGACAGGTGTTTCAACAATAGAAAAGAAAAGGTGAAACAATTGCTAGACCGTGTTGTTTCATCAATGGAAACTGTAAAGAATTGTTGGACTGTAGTGTTTTAGCAATAGGGAGAAGGTGAAAAGTTGCTAACAATGGTGTTTTAGCAACAGAAAAGAAAAGGTGAAACAATTGTTGGACGGTGTTGTTTCGTCAATGGAAACTGTGAAGAATTGTCGGACTGTAGTGTTTTGGCAATAGGGAGAAGGTGAAAAGTTGCTGACAATAGTGTTTCAGCAACAGAAAAGAAAGGGCGAAACAATTGCTGGACGGTGTTGTTTCGACAATGGAACTGTGAAGAATTGTTGAACTGTGGCAATGGGAAAATGACGTGGGGTTGCTGACAGTGGTGTTTCACCAATGGGGAGAATGGTGAAAGGTTGCTGAACAGTGGTGGGGGAAAAATGGTGTGGGGTTACTGACAGTGGTGTTTCAGCAATGGGGAAAGTCAAAAATTCGCTGAACAGTGGTGTTTCAGCAATGGGGAAAGTCGAAAAGTCATTGAACAGTGGTGTTTCAGCAATGAAGAATGTGGAAAAATCGTTGAACAATGGTGTTTCAGCAATGGAAAAAGAGCAAAGAGTTGCTGACAGTGGTGTTTCAGCAATGGAAAAAGAGCAAAGAGTTGCTGACAGTGGTGTTTCAGCAATGGAAAAGCTTGCCTCTTCTTGAAATAGGATCGTCCTTTCCTAGTGGCCTATGCTTTGATTGGGAATCTGCAAAAATTGATTGTAACATGGCATTTCCTAACAGGGATTATTAGTAAATAAAATCTAATCTAATACTAAAGAAATTAACTTAAAAGAGTTAATTGCAAAGAGGGGTAGAAGTCCCCTCTAAAAAGAGGTAATGGGAGTCTGTCACACATGTGGCCTTAAAATCTTCTTTGGAAATAGGGTGCTGGTACAGATGGAGCCGATGACCATTTACAAGTAACAGTGTTTTGGAGTCATTGATTGTGAGGATCCTTACTGTTCCATTGGGAAAAATAGTGTCTACTTCGTAAGGTCCAAGCCATCTTGTACGCAGTTTCCCTTGAAATTCTTTGAACCGAGAGTCATACAGTAGGGCCCAATTACCTTTTTGGAACTACTTATTCTTCATAGTTTTGTCATGCCATTTTGATCTTTGCTGTTGAATTATAGTTGTCTGATGAATGGCATCTAGTTTTTTCTCATCCAATTCATTAAGCTGTTGCAACCTGGCTGTCTGTGCATTGGTCAAATCAAGGTTGATAGCTAAAGCAGTCCTTAAGGTTTTTATTTCAAATTCCACAGGAAAGACAACACTCTTTCCATAAACTAATTCATAGAGAGAGAATCCTGTATTATTTCTCCAGGTAGTCCTGTAGGCCCATAATGCTTCAGGGAGCCTGTAGGACCAATCCTTTCTGTTTTCCTTCACTATTTTTGTGAGAATGGATTCTATTACTTTGTTTTTGCTTTTCACCTGTCCATTGGCTTGGGGGTGGTATGCTATAGTCATTCTATGCTAAATATGATATTTTTGAAGGGTGGCTTTGAAACCATGAGAAGTGAAAGGAGGTCCTCCATCTGTAACTAATTCTCTTGGCACTCCAAATCTGATGAAGATGTCTTCAAATAAGAAATCTATAACTGCTTCTTCGGTCGTTGTGGAGTGTTTTGGCTTCCACCCATTTAGTCATATAGTTTGTGCAGACCACTATGTAGACTTTTTGATTGGATGGGGGGTTGATGGGTCCTACAAAGTCTAAGGCCCATCTTTCAAATGGTTCAAGTACTATCTAGGGGTTTAATGGAATTTCATCTCTATGATTAGGTTGGCCTACTCTTTGGCAGCTATCACAGGCCTGGACATATTTCTTTGTATCTTTGAAAAGTGAGGGCCAATAGTACCCCATCCTGAGAATTTTATGTGTTGTTCTCTTATCAGCAAAATGCCCTCCACAAGGGCCATCATGACAAGATTTTAGTAGATCATAAACCTCATCTTCTCTAATGCACCTTCGGATTTCTTGATCAGACCCTGCATGGAAAAGAGACCCACTTATCCATCTATACCGAGCACTTTGTTGAATGATTCTTCTTTTCTCTCTGTGGGATAGGTGGGGTGGTAACTTCCCTGCAACCAAGTAGTTAGCGATGTATGCATACCAAGGTGTGTGAGAAGAAAATGCAAATAGATATTCATTAGGAAAGGAATCATCTACTGGGGTATCATCATCAGATGTCAACCGAGAAAGGAAATCAGAAACTACATTTTCTTTTCCTAGTCTATCTACAATTGTAATATCAAATTCCTGCAATAATAGTAACCATCTGGTGACTCGAGCAATTGTGATAGGTTTGTTCATTAAATATTTGATAGCTGAGTGATCAGTATGGACAAAAATAGAGTAGCCAGTAATGTAATGTCTAAATTTATTAATGGCATAGATAACTGCTAAGAATTCCTTTTCGGTGACTGTATAATTGAGTTCAGCAGGAGTCATATTCTTGCTGATGAAATAGATAGCATAAGGGAGATTATTTTCTTCTTGTCCCAAGACAGCTCCTATCGCAGTATCTGAAGCATCGGAGGATATATGAAAGGGAAGTGTCCAATCAGGCCCTCTAAGAATAGGGGTTGTAAATAACTGATGTTTAAGTGTATTAAATGCTTCCTGGCGAGAATTAGTCCATTTGAATTCAACATTTTTCATCAGTAATACAAACAGGGGAGAAGCTATTTTGGAATTTTTTTTGATAAATCTTCTATAGTATCCAGCATGTCCTAGAAAACTTCTTACCTCTATTTGGGCTTTGGGAGTAGGAAGGTCCTTAATGACTTGTATCTGGGATGGGTCTACCTGAATTCCTTGAGATGAGATAAAATGTCCAAGCACTATTCATTCACTCATCATCATATGACATTTTTCTGTACTTAAGGAGAGTTGGTCTTGTATGCATCATTTGAGCACTTTCTCAAGGTTTTGTAGTGCTTCCTAAAAAGAAACACCATAAGGAGTAAAGTCATTCATAAATATTTCCATAGATTCATTAAGCATATCAGAAAAGATTCCTAAAACTGCTCTTTGGAAGGTTGTTGGTGCATTACATAGTCCAAATGGGAGAACTCTATAAGCAAAGGTTCCCCAAGGGCTAGTAAAAGTGGTTTTATTTTGATCTTGAGGTGCAATTTTGATCTGGTTATACCCACTGAAACCATCTAAAAATGAAAAAAATTTCTTCCCTGACAAATTATCTAATACCTTATCAATGAATGGTAATGGAAAGTGATCTTTCTAAGTTGCCTTATTTAAGGCTCTGTAATCCACACATACTCTCCATTTCCCATTTTTCTTAGGAACTATTACCAACGGGGACACCCATTCACTGTCTGATATAGGATATATAAACTCTACATTGAGCAATTTTTGAAGTTCTTCTTTGAAGATTTCTCTTAAATTAGGGTTCATTCGTCGTTGAGATTGGCAGATCGGTCGACAATCTTCCTTAATATATATTCGATGAGTACATAATTCGGGAGAAATTCCTTTCATATCTATGTAATCCCATGCGAATGCTTCTTTATTTTTCAGAAGTAACTTCATTAATTGTTGTGTTTCGGCATCTTTCAGATTAGGGTTTATGTTCAGTGTTTTACCAGGTTCAATTTCTATGGGTATGCTTTTAGAAGAGATGGTATTAGATGTTTGAGGTGGGATTTCTAAGTTGAGGTTTTCTTGATTATCAGACTCCAACAGTGCAGTTAGTAGGTTATACGTTTCTAGCGTTACAGAGGAGGGTTCACAAATAAAATTATTAATTACTTCATCCTCGGTGGAGTCTTTAAGGCTTAGAGCTTGTCCGATAGTCAAAAGGGGTTGAGTAAGTTGATCATCAAAATCTACCCATATAGAATTATCATTATTAATCAGGGGTGTAGCGTGAGGGTAGAGGGTAAGCTGTTTAGTTTTGTAACCGTTGGAGATTGTCATTGAACCTGATTTACAGCTGATAAAAGCATCTGCTGTGGCTAGCCAAGGTCTTCCCAAAATTAGAGGGTGGCCCCTCAACTTTGTTTTAGGTTGTAGTACCACAAAGTCAGCTAGATAATTCTAGGATTCTACTGAGATACTGAGGTCTTCAATGACTCCTTCTGATTTAATTGTGGATCAGTCAGGTAATTCTAGGATAGTTGGGGTGTCTCTGACTTCATTTTGCAGTTGTAGCAATTGTAAGGTTTCCAGAGTCATGATATTGATAGCGGCACCTAGGTCTACCAAGACTCGAGGGATTATCGTTTTTCCAACTTGTACTAAAATGGTAGGGTGGCCGAGATCACCATATTTGACTGGGGGGGATTTACCTGACATTAGTGCCAACAAGTCTCCCATAACATGGACTATGAGGGGATCCTTAATTTTCCTACTGTTAGGACCACACAATGCACCTTTTTGCTTATACTTTTTGCCACTATTATACTCTTGATCATCTATATTTGAATTCATACTATCACTTTCTTTGATCATTCCAAAGGTATACAACGTCCCTTCTCATTACTATACGTTTAATTTGTTTTGCATAATATTTTACATCACTATCGTACTTAACCAATTGATTAGAAATGCATAAGTGTTCAAAACTGCAGATTAGCATCTAAGGCCTGTTGCTGGAACACAGAACTGTCACAAAGTCCAAGGTCGTTGTTGTTGAAACACAGAACTGATACTGAAACACAGAGCTGTTGTACAGTTCGAGGTTGCAAATGCTGAAACATAGAGCTGCTCTACAGTCTGAGGTCGCAGATGCCGAAACACAGAGCTATTACACAGTCCAGAGTCACAGATGCTGAAACACAGAAAGGTTACACAGTCCAGAGCTGCAGATGCTGAAACACAGAGGAAACCGCCAGGACCGATGATGCTGAAACACAAAGGAAGCCGTCATAGTCAACACCAACTGTCGCTCCCACATGAGAATGCCGACACAGTCAAAGCGCAATTCACGTGGCTGAAACAACCCGCGAATTGCGATGCTGAAACAACATCAACAACAATGAGAAGAAGCTGTTACACCAGCTGTAACAGCGATACCTCCTTCAGCACCTGTAATAGTATTCTGTTGCACAAGACTAGGACATCCTATCTTGGTTTAGAAAGTAGATCCGACTAAAGATAGGACTCAGATACACACTATTATTTTTGATCAATTGTATCGAAGGGGTTCCCTCTTTAAATTGGAGGAAATCACCATTCGAGGTAGCCAAGTTTTTATGTATTGAAAAGCTTCAAAGAGAGGGACGCACTTCATTTTCAAACTGTAATATGATATTTTGACAGATGAATAGAAAACTTTTTTGAGCATCCGTCTCTAAGCTTTTTCGTCTCAGGGGAATCTTGTGAGAAGGGAGGGCCCACCTTCATCACAAGATTCACCCGTTAGTTTTAGAAGTGTGTTAGTTTGATTTCTGTTTATGATTTGATTAACTCTTGTTTGCTGAAACACTATTTTTAATGAATTCTGCTTTGCTGAAACACTACTGAACTCTGTCTTAGTTTATTGAATGAAATTCATAATTATTTTTATTAGCATCTTGTGTGATGATTTTATGAGGCTAGCCAGGGATTGGGTTAAGGGTTCCTTCTCAGAAAGGAAGGAATCAGAACATCCTGTTTTCTGTAGATTTCCATTACCTCTGCAAGTGTGCTAGTCATAAACTGGGTTAAGGGTTCCTGCTCAGAAAGGAAGGAATCAGAACATCCTGTTCTCTGTAGATTTCCATTACCTCTGCAAGTGTGCTAGCCAGAAAATGGGTTAAGGGTTCCTGCTCAGAAAGGAAGGAATCAGAACATCCTGTTCTCTGTAGATTTCCATTACCTTTGCAAGTGTGCTAGCCAGAAACTGGGTTAAGGGTTCCTGCTCAAAAAGGAAGGAATCAAAACATCCTGTTCTCTATAAATTTCAGTCATCTTTCACAAGTGCGCTAATCAGAAATAGGGCTAAAAGTTCCTACTTAGAAAGGAAGGAATTAGATGGCCTTGTTCTCTGCTAGATAGAGTTACTTTTTCTCTGCATCCTTGTTTTCATGAAAATGTGTTAATCAGAAACAAGTACTGAAGTCTCTGTTTGAGGATAAGGGTCATGTTCTCTGGTTGCAGAATAGCTATTCTTTCCTGTTGCAAGTGTTATTTCTTTAATGTAATCCAGGATTCTTAGATTAATCTTTAAGATCTGCAATAAGGAAGTTGCTTTCCTGTGATTTAATTCAGAACTTCAGTATATTAAGGCAAGTTTGATTAGTATAGTTTCTTTTACTACAACTGTAAGTTGCTTTCGGAATTGAGCATATATAGTGCGTGGCTATCTTTGAAATAACAAGACTTCCCTGGGTTGATAATTTATGTATCACTTGGTTTTTTGAGTCAATTAAGCAATTATAGTGACCAACATTTTGGTGCCGTTGTCGGGGAAGATAGCTATAGATTTCAAAATCACTTATGATTTCTTTTCTTTAGATAAAAAGAATGTCTGAAAGACCCCAAAAACACTAACCCTACAGGTGGAAAGGGAAAAGGAAAAGGAGGAAGAAAGACCTACATTGACGAGATTTTATCAAAGTCTGAATCTGTTGCTCAACGACCAAACTTTCAACAGAACTCCCAGCCTTCATTTCGAGCAATTTTTGGAATAGGGAAAGAAGTTTGGAGTCCTGAGACAGTCCAGAAACCAATAGGGGACATTGAGGATAGAGAAAGTGCAGCAGGGGAGCAGACAAAGGAAAACATGGATGAGTACAATGAGGGATTGCATCACGAGGAACAGGCAGAGGTAAAAGATGAAAATTCTTTCTCTACATTAGGATTTCCCATTGGTGATCTCCCTAGAGGAGAAGCCCCCATGAAAAAAATTCCACTCTCAGCATTACCTAATTTTCATGGTTTATCTTCGGAGGATCCTGATGAATTTTTGTTTGAGTTTGACATATTATGTAGGAGTTATGATTACATTTCTGATGCTAAAAAACTGAAGCTATTTCCAGCAACCCTAAAAGGGAATGCACTAAGATGGTTTATGAGTCTTGGAGGCCATGTAATCACAACATGGGACCAAATGAAACAGAAATTCCTGAATAAATACCAGGACTACTACCGAACGAGAGAGAAGAGGGAGGAGCTATTTAAAATGATGCAGAAAGAGGACGAGAATCTAGAAGACTTTTTAGAAAGGCTACAATACAATCTGCAAAGATCTAGTCATCCCAATGTAAGTAAGGATATCCTCAAAACTATTTTATTAAAAGGGGTAAGGGATGACTCTCTGGATATGCTGAACATGCTTGGAAAAGGGGACATATCCAAGGAATCATATGATGAAATTGTCAATTTATGCAAAAGATGTTTAAGGGGAGCTTCAAGAAACAGATTAAACAGCAGGGACACCACATTCTCTAGAGTCCAAAAATCAGCCAGCGGGGGAGCAACAAGAGCCGAGATAGGTAATTTACTTGAAGATTTTAAAACTAAAATTCTAAGCTCTTTTGCCTTACAAATGGATACCCTGCAGATTAAGAAAAAGCAAGCAGAAGAAGAAGCAACCTTGTCTATCTTTTGTTCCCAATGCAGAGATAAGCACCCAAGAAGAGAATGTCCACTCGACAAAAAGCCAATCTGCACTATCTGTGACAAAGATCATGATACCCAAAATTGTCCATCCTTACCAGGGATCAAGGCAACATTACAACCAACGAACGAAGAAGCTGAAGCTGTCTATCTGATGACACAGAGGAGGCAATGGCAACCGCGAGGACAAGGTATGAACTCTAACATGCCATTTGCATCTTCTAATCATTGGAACAATTACTCTTCTTTCAATCAAATGAGTTATCCCTACAATCAGATGCAGTACACTAATCAAATGAACTACCCATCCATGCAACAAATGTACCCACCCATGCAACAAACTTACCCACCCATGCAACAAAATAACCCACCCTTTTTTGATCCCTCAACATGGACCCCTTGGCCTCCACAACAACAACAGCCATATCAGAATCAGTGGAATCAAAACTGGAGAGGAAAACAACCTGCCTTTCAAAATCAATTACCTCAACTCCCACAAACACTCTCCTTACCAGCAGGCACTCCTCCAAACAACCAAACGATGAGACCCCATCTACCTGTTCAACCTAACCCCAACCCGAATAATAAAGCTGTGTAGTGCATTGATATTTATAACCAGCCCACACTTTCTCTCCTCCCTACGCAATGTAACGATATACATCTTCAATCAGGGAGAGTAGTAGAACCTACCATAGTTGATGTTACCTCTTCTGACAAAGAGGAAACAAAAGAGCATGATGTACCTGAAAAGGTACAATCATCCTCTAACAATGCTGCTGAAACAACAACACCACCATTTCCTGAGCGTTTAGCCCTAACTAAAATGCCTGAACCACCAGCCTTTAATCTTCTAGGGGAATTGAAAAATTTATATGTTAAAATTCCTCTACTGCAAGCACTTCGAGACGTACCAATCTATGCTAGGACAATGCGAGATATCTGTGTCAAAAAGCCTGGTAGAAAAACTAAGGATCCTCTTACAGTCCATGTTATGGGAGATCTGTCTGCATTAATGTCAAGCAAAACTCCCCCAGTCAAATATGGTGATCCTGGCCACCCTACCGTTACAGTACAAGTTGGAAAAACAATCATCCCTCGAGTCCTGGTAGACCTAGGTGCAACCATCAATATCATGACTTTGGAAACCTTACAACTGCTACAATTTCAAGATCAAGTCAGAGATACCCAAACTATCCTAGAACTGGCTGACTGATCCACAATTAAACCAGAATCAGTGATTGAAGACCTCAACATCTCTGTGGAATCCTGGAATTACCCTGTTGATTTTATAGTTTTATAGCCCAAAACAAAGTTGGGGGGTCACCCTCTAATTCTGGGTAGACCTTGGCTGGCTACAGCAGATGCTTTTATCAGCTGTAGATCAGGATCAATGACAATTTCAAATGGTTATGAAACTAAGCAGCTTACCCTCTATCCTCATGCTACACCCCTGGCTAATAATGATAATTTCGTATGGGTAGATTTTGAGGATCAACCTACTCAACCGCTTTTGAATATCAGACAAGCTTTAAGTCTGAAAGACTCCACTGAGGATGAAATAATCAATAATTTCATTTGCGAACCCTCCTCTGTAACTCCAGAAACATATAATCAATTAACTGCACTGTTGGAGTCTGATAATCAAGAGAACCTCAATTCAGAAAGCCCACCTCAAACACCTAAAACCATCTCTTCCAAAATCATACCGGTTGAAATTGAACCTGGCAAAACATTGAATATAAACCCTCATTTGACAGATGTTGAAACACAACAGTTAATGAAGTTACTTTGGGAAAATAAAGAAGCATTCACATGGGATTACACAGACATGAAAGGAATCTCTCCTGAGTTATGTACTCATAGAATATATATTAAGGAAGATTGTCGGCCAATCTGTCAACCTCAGTGACAAATGAACCCAAATTTAAGAGAAATCCTCAAGGAAGAACTTCAAAAATTACTCAATGTAGGGTTTATCTATCCTATATCAGATAGTGAATGGGTGTCCCCGTTGGTAATAGTTCCTAAAAAGAACAGGAAATGGAGAGTATGTGTGGATTACAGAGCTTTAAATAAAGCCACTCAGAAAGATCACTTTCCATTACCATTCATTGATCAAGTGTTAGATAATTTGGCAGGGAATAATTTTTTCTCATTTTTAGATGGTTTCAGTGGGTATAACCAGATCAAAATTGCACCTCAAGATCAGGATAAAACCACCTTTACCAGCCCTTGGGGAACCTTTTCTTATAGAGTCCTCCCATTGGGACTATGTAACGCACCAACAACCTTCCAAAGGGCAGTTTTAGGAATTTTTTTTGATATGCTTAATGACTCTATGGAAATTTTTATGGATGAATTTACTCCTTATGGTGTTTCTTTCCAGGAAGCACTCGAAAACCTTGAGAAAGTACTTAAACGATGCATACAAGCTCAACTCTCCTTAAGTACAAAAAAATGTCATATGATGATGAGTGAAGGAATAGTGCTTGGACATTTTATCTCATCTCAAGGAATTCAGGTAGACCCATCAAAAATACAAGTCATTAAGGACCTTCCAACTCCCAAAACTCAAACAGAGGTAAGAAGCTTTCTAGGGCATGCTGGGTACTACAGAAGATTTATTAAGAACTTTTCCAAAATAACTTCTCCCCTGTTTGTTTTGCTGATGAAAAATGCTGAATTCAAATGGACTAAATTTTGTCAAGAAGCATTTAATACACTTAAGCATCAGTTATCTACAGCCCCTATCCTTAGAGGACCTGATTGGGCACTTCCCTTTCACATATCCTCTGATGCTTCAGATATTGCTATAGGAGCTGTCTTGGGACAGGAAGAAGATCATCTCCCTTATTCTATATATTTCATCAGCAAGAATATGACCCCTGCTGAACTCAATTATACAGTCACCGAGAAGGAATTTTTAGCAATTATTTATGCAATTAATAAATTTAGACATTACATTACTGGCTATTCTACTTTTTCCCATACTGATCACTCAGCTATCAAGTACTTAATGAATAAACCTATCACAAATTCTAGAGTCACCAGATGGCTACTGTTATTGCAAGAATTTGATATTACAATTGTAGATAGACCAGGAAAAGAGAATGTAGTTGCTGATTTCCTTTCTCGATTGACACTTAATGATGATTCCCCAGTGGATGATTCTTTTCTTGATGAATATCTATTTGCAGTTTCTGCTCACTCACCTTGGTATGCAGATATTGCTAATTACTTGGTTACAGGGAAGTTACCATCACATCTATCCTACCGAGAGAAGAAAAGTATCATTCATCAAAGTGCTCGGTATAGTTGGATAAGTGGGTACCTTTTCCATACAGGAGCTGATCAAGAGATTCGAAGGTGTATTAGAGAAGATGAGGTGTATGATCTATTGAAAGCTTGTCATGATGGCCCTTGTGGAGGGCATTTTGTTGATAAGAGGACATCATACAAAATTCTTAGGATGGGGTACTATTGGCCCTCACTCTTCAAAGATGCAAAGAAATATGTCAAAGCCTGTGATAGCTGCCAAAGAGTAGGCCAACCTAATCATAGAGATGAAATGCCATTAAACCCCCAGGTAGTACTTGAACC